>PVLD010031214.1:0-15976 GCA_004027595.1 Dinomys branickii | reverse complement strand
CAATTATGCCTGTAATCTTATTGGTGGACCATAGTGTTGTCCATTTCCCCTACCTTGGTTGGACCCACCTCACCTCATGGTTTTTCCCTATAAAGTCCCCGGAAAAGACCAGAGTCGGGGGCAACCCACTCGGGCCCCCCTTCTGTCCCCCTCTTGGACAGAAGCTTTCTTTCTCTCAATAAATATATTCTGCTCTTAACCTCCGTTTTTCCTAAAATTCGTTCTTCGGTTTTAGAGAACACGAACTCGTCTGATATCATTCAGGTTGGGATATTTATTTTCCTGTATCAATGGTACTAGTTAATCTCTTGGAATGCTTCTTGTCAGTAAGGCTAAGCAGACTCTCCACCTCAGCTGTTTCCTTCTCGTTCAGGAGATAAAGACCTCTGCTTGGGTGACAGAGGAAGAGGGGCACAGGACCTTTGGATATTGAATTGCTGGAAGTGAAGTCTGGCCCTACCTCTAGCAGTGGCTGCCACCGGGCCTGGCAAGTCGCTGAATAGCGAGCTGGAGCAGCAAGTGGTGGGAGTATGGCAAGGTCATGCTCCTCTGGGGCAGAGGGTAGCACTCCTGGTCGTGGATTTTTGCAGCAGTCTTTTCCCTTTAAAAGGATGATGCACTCAGGGCACTCACATGGACACATTCAGAACCAAGGGGGAGGGGCTTGGACTACTGAAACCAAGAATCCGTATGAGGAAACTGGTCAAGAGCCAGGCTTGCCTGTAACCACATTCCAAATCTGCCCAGTTGCCTGAGGGTCTAGAGTTCCTTCAGCTGGCCATCCAGTGCCAAAATGGCCATTACCATTCACACAACGTTTTTAGCCACTGCTTTCGCCAATTGTTGGAGATCACTACAAAGTGGCTCTAGCAGGATTTAATATGAACCAATTGGCTTCCCATGTTTACTTGTGAGTTGTCTGAAGCTTCCGCACCTTGTCTGGGGATGGGTAGTGGACTCATAGTAAACCTCTGTGAATCAGTGGTCACCACTGAGACTTGTATTGACCTGTGAAGCTATGATGCCTCAAAGGACAAGATAAGGCCACAGCTGAGGACATCTGGCTCCAATTAACTACAAGGAGACTGCAGCTGCAGGCTCCACACTCCTACAATACATACCAACCTAAAGATAAGGTAGTTCTCCTGATTGACAGAATTTACTACTTGGGAAATTTCTCCCGAGGTTCTGCTAGATTCTCACATTTTTTTGAGTATCCTCTTTCTTTGTTTGAAAAACCAAATAAATATGGGCTTCCCAGGGAAGTCTTTGTCTAAACCCGAAGAATATCAGAGCTGTAAGAGAGTAAGACCCTCTTGGTAACCTGAAATCATTTCAGTTGTCTCATTTATCTAAGCCTTTGCTTTCCACTTAACTTTTGACATTGCAGGCCTGCTCTGCCTGCAATAACCAAGGGTTATTTAATCCAATAGCAAATTGATCTTTATCGGTGTCTCAGGTCATGGTGACAGCGAAGAAAGGTCCAGGCAGGTTGAATAGGGGTCCAATGCTCATGATCACCAAGGCAGCAAGGATGGAGGTGGCAGACACCCCAAATCGCAGGCACAGTGGGAGACAGCCACACACAAAACTCAAACATGGAAAATAAGTATTTCCAGTCCTGGGAAAAAAGCTGACTTTTTTTTTTTTTAACAAGTGAGACATTGGGATCCCTGGTAGGACCCCCATAGCTTCCCAAACCCTGACCCCTATGGGTCACCATAAATGTAACAAATGGGCTGTTGGAATCCCTGATGGGGTGCCCACAGCCTCACAAACTCTAACCCAGATGGGTCAGCACAAATGACAAAAGACCACTGTGTTCAGAGGTTGGGCCCACAAATTTCATGATTTCAAAGCCCAGGCAAAGAAGGTCCCTGGAGGAGTCAAAGGCAAAGCCAAATCTTAGCCAGTGTGGTTGGGAAGCCTGGATTGTCCTGCTCCATGGTGCTCTATCTCGTGCCCTAGTCCATGGTCTGGGTGACTGGCTGAACTTAGCCAAGATGCCAGGGGCCTTCCAGGTCACAAATTCAGGGTCTATGTTGGTGCCTTCCTGGTGGGGCTGTCCGTGGGGATCTTGCTGGGATCTCCAAATGTTACGGCAAAGGGGCTTATTTAACTGAGTCACCTGTGGAGGCCAGATGCAGAGACAGGTAAATTTATTGGGGCCTGGTAATGGGCACCCAGTACACCAACCCCAAAGGGCAGGAGGGGTGAACAGTTATACAAGTCTAGTTCCGGGTGTAGTTCTAGGTCTAAGTGGAGTGGTGCTGATATGATTTAGTGCAGCTACAGAAATACTACAAAGCACGGGCTTAGCTTGTGACAAAGGAACAAAAGGTGTTTGACATTTTACATAGGGGACAAGCAGCCTTATGATAGGGCATGGGGTGGTGTTGGGTTAGGTAACTGTGACAACATTTACAAGGAACAAACTTAAGGAAACAGAAACTTAAGCTTTAAAATGGCACTAGAACACAAAATGACAATGGCATAGTTTTCTTTCCCATATCATTTTCTCTGTGTAGTTCAGGCTGGCCTTAAACTCTAGTCTGGCCATGAACTCTTGGCACTCTCCCTGCCTCGGCCTCCTGAGTTGACTAATGTTCTAAATTTTCTAGGCTTTGTCCTGATATGTTCTTAGGAGTAGGTCAATTTAGAAGTTAGTAAGCCTGATTTACAAGGTTTGCTGTAAGCCCCTATTTTGACTTCCAAAAGCTGAATATTAACTTTTTCTTTCATTTGCATTACTAGTACACTTAAATAATTTCAAAGGTGCATGGATAACCCTGTCAGAAAGTGAGATTTAGCACAAAGAGACGCAAAATAAATAAATAAAAAGTAGAACAATTAAAATTGCTGTTATTTTATTATGATGAAACCATTCAATTTGCTTTATCCCAGACTTGTTTCTCTGGGCTTATCTGGGAGCTCTCACTTCTTTTTATTTTAAAATAACCTCAGGTTTGTAGGAAAGTTGAAGGTATAGTGTAAAGTTTGAAAATAATTTTAGTGTATACTTCCTACAAGTAAGAGCTTCCTCTTACACAATTACAAAATAACCAAGAACACTAGGAAATTTATATGGGTACATTACTCCTCGCTAATCATCAGACCCCAAAAACATTTTGACAATTTTCTCAATACCATTTATAGCTAAGAATCTCTTCAGAATCATGTAGTATATGTAGTTTTCATATTTCTTCTTTAGTTTTTCCTGGACTTTCTTGGCCTTGACACAATCGAAGATTTACAGGCTACTTATTTGGTGCTGTGTTCTTCTGTTTGTATTTATTTCCTCAAGATTAGGTGCAGGCTGTACAACTTTGGCAGAAATATCAGGGAAGAAATGCCATGTTTTTCTCTTTGTATCCTTTTAGCGGTCATGTCTGTATTGTTTACTGAGGCTTATTTTGATCATTTAAGGTAGTATGCAGTAGGATCCCCCTATATAATGTTACTTCTTTTCCCTTTGTAATTCAGAAGTTTTTTATGGGGAGATACTTTGAAACCATCTTTTTATTCAGTTCTACGTGTTGTTATTCAGGTGCAGTGATTAGTTTATGGAAGAATCTCTACTTTCCAATTTTTTTTTCCAATTCAATAGATTGCAATTCAAAATTACCATTGTAATTTTTTTTTTAACATTGTAATTTGGCTTCATAGACTGTTGTGCCTTTTATACTTAAGTTGTCTTGAGGCTTGATTTTGTTTCCTTTTGTCATGGTAAATCATTCTATATGTTCTCCCTTGCTTTCTGAGACCAAAAAGAAGGATATATCTATCTGTTTTTAAATTCATGAGTTTAGCTTAAGCCCTTCATTCTTTTTTTTTTTTCAGAGTAGGAAAATTTATTGGAGAAGAGGAATGAGGAATAGGAATAGCTCTTGAGAGATAGAAGGAGTCCTGAGTGAGTTCCCAGTCAAGCCCACCACTCAAAGGACTTTTTATAGAGCAGAATCCTGGGGCAGGCACATTGTGGGTCAAAATTATGATCAGCCGAAAATATTGCAAGTATAGTCACTTAGGTAATATTGATCCAATGGTACAAAGGTAGAGTGACATCATTAACCTTGGTCAATAATTCATAGTCTTGGCCTTGTCTTTAATCTTAGCAGTTTTAATCTTAGTTCTAGTCTTAGTAGGTGAGAGAGGATGGCCCACTGTTAATGAGATAATGGGAAATCTCAAAAGGGTGATGCCAATAATCCCAAACCTCCATTAATCTCTTAGGGAAATATGTAAAACTAGCCATGGTGGCTTTGATCTTCAGATGCACAGTACTGATGGATTCTCATCTTGTGCATTCACATCTTGTCCACCCACAGTCCTGATAGATTCTCATCTTGTGCACTGACTCCATTGAGGCCCTACCCTGTCTGACTGCCTGCTATAGTTTTACCTAACTGAGCCATCTGTAATATTTCCCCCTCTATAGAAGTATCCTAACTGTGGTTAGGGGGCAAGGGGCATAGTTTCCATCTAGCTGCTTAGAGCTGAGAAAGGTCTGTGTAGGGAAAACTACAGTTAAGGGGCTTCTCCAGAGAGCTAATCTAACGGGCCTCAGATAGAAGTCATGTTGTAGTTTAGCAGTTATGAACTCCTACAAGGTCAAATTGGTGGATCCTGGAAAAGGACTCTTGGTACATTTGTCATCCGTTCCATTTACATGATCACTTGGAGTTTGGCAGCCTCTAGGCAAGAATAAACAAATTTTCCAGAAGTTAAAGCATGTATAATCAAACCATGAGCACTAGAATGGAAAGGCAGATTGGGTAAAGAGCCACATCCACAAAGTACTTGTAAGGGACCAGAATAGCAACTGTACCCAGTTGGCACTTAGACCCCTCTGCTGATGGAGGCTATCTATCAGTCTTATATTTTTGTTATAGGTCTTTCTGGTTTAGCTGGACAAAGATGGAGAGAAGGAATTTAGAGTCTCTTATTGAGCTTTTATAGATTCCACTGCAGCTTTTTCTGTCTTAATGAACCATAGTCGCCAGCTGCCAGTGTAGCTAGTAACTATCAGAAGGAGTTAGTGACTTCAGCTCCTTTTTATATCTTATTACTATGGTATTGTTTCTATGGATGTTCTGGTTGTACTTTTCTGCTGAGAGTTTAAAACCAAGTTAAAGTGAGACCTGCGTTACTCAAGATTAACCACTTACTGTCTATCGAGGTCAGTTGAGTCTTCTCAGGCATTGCTTTGGAACCACATATAGAGCCTCTCAGCTCCTCTGTCCGTGTCAGAAATCAGCATGGATCATGGCCTTGCTTGATCATGTTGCTTTCTGTGAAAGCATGGGAGACTTTTTCTCTTGGTGACCCTCTTTCGGTACACTGTACACTTGTTGACTCTTGTGCTCTGGGGTCCAGCAATCTCCCTCTCAGGAGGTTGGGTGACTCACCGAAGTTGTAGGACCTTGTAGAAAGATTTCCTCATGTTCTGGGTCTCAATGACCTTGGAGGGCCAGGGCCAAAATATTGGCTGTCCTCTGAGCCCACTTACCTTTCTAGTTCCAGCCTCTAAAACTTTAGTGGTTAAACGACAAGAAACGAAGATCAGTGACATTAATATTGCAGATAGAGCAGTCAGCTCAACTATTATTATCTCACCCAAATAGCAAGCACTTTGAAATACAAAGTATAGCCAGAAGACTACTATTTCTTACCAACCATGGTTGTTTTAGTAGTTGAACCCCTGCAGAATGCTGGCAAACAACAGTTATATAGTTTTACAGAGAAAACTTGAGATAAAATCCACTCATAGAATTTCAGCATGACAATCATGCTTTTATCTTTGAAACACATTTAAATGTCTATCTTAGGCTAGAATAGCCTTTTTAGTCAAACATCTCCATCTGACCCCAAGACATTAAAAGATACAAAGAAACTCTCACCTAATTGGTTATCCCTCAGTAGGTTGCCATCCAAGGAAAATGCACCTGTCTATAGATATACCTTAGATATTTAAAATGTCTAGCCTTTAATTTTAGTGTGACATTATTTAGACTGTTTGCCACCTGAGCATCTCTAAGTGTAGTAACATGTATAACATACACATCGCATAAGTTTAAAAAATTATCATTTGACTGTCGATCTTATGCTAAGCCCTTCATTCTTACTCAAAACCACAGTTCTAGTTTTCTCCCACTTCATGTGTAACTCCCTCCTCTACCACTGATGAAACTGGATTGATGACCTACTTGCTACACTTGGGCTCCTTCACCCATGGCTGGGTCCCTTTCAACTTGTATAGTTACCTTTTTCATTCTGGCTCTGAAGCCCCACACCAGGAACCCCTCTGTGTACTCATCTCATCCTCTTTGGGCTCTGTGATAGTTATTTTTAGGTGTCAACTTGTCTATATTAAGGGTATTATGGTGTAGATCTAAACCATCCCCCCAAAGTCTCATGTGTTTGGAAGGTGATTGGATTATGAAGGTGCCATTCTCACCAGTAGACTCATCCCTTTATGAGTTCAGAAGGTGCATGTGCTGTTGGCAGGTGGGACCCGATGGAGGTGGGTCACTGCGGATGTGATCTGAAAAGGTGTGTTCTTGTCTCCAGCTAGCCCCCTCTCTCTCTATTTCCTGGATGCCATGGGTTGAGCACTTTTCCCCTACCATGCACCTTTGCCATTTTGTTTCTTCCTTGGAGCTAGCTGCCTGTGGACTGGGACTGTGTGCCAAAATAGACTTCTTTAAATTGTGGGTGTCAGGTATCTTGTCCACGTGACGAGAAGTAAGACAAAGGGATACCCAGATAACTGGTAAAATATCTCTGGGCGTGTCTACGGTGGAAGATGCAATCTTACTCAGTGTGAGCTGGATATCACTCAAGTAGCTGAGGGGCCAAATGGAACAAATTAAGAGGAACAATGGTCCCTTCCCTTCCCTTCCCTTCCCTTCCCTTCCCTTCCCTTCCCTCCCCTCCCCTCCCCTCCCCTCCCCTTCCCTTCACCCTTTTTCTTTCCTTCTCTCTCTTCTAGACCTGAGACAACTTTTGGACTAAAAACTGGCACTAGTAGCCCCTTAAATTCTCAGACCTTCAGTGTACTGCTGATTGTGAGTCCTTTGGACTTAGACTGATTCTATACACACACACACACACACACACACACACACACACACACACTAATAATATAGACTTTACTACCACAAATGGTTCTACAGGAGCAGAATTTTAAGCATTAATTCCCCTAACTGATTTTGAGGTTTCTGGAATGATTCTCTAATCTGGCTACACTAATAATGCTAAGGACTTTAATTGTTTAACATTTATTTATTTATAGTACCAGGAATTGAACTCAGGACCTCACATTTGCCAGTCAGGTGCTGTGCCACTGAGATATATGTCCAGCTGTACTTTGAATAGTATAGAAAACATAGTTAGCTCATAGCTTGAACTGTTTATAAAGATGTACAAATTATCTGCATTGTATACTACTAAGCAGCTGCTTAATAGAGACAAGGGGCTTAGTAACCGGTATTTTTTATCATGCTGTTCCTCTATGGGGATGCTCTGTTCTCATGACTTGACTTGGAGTCATATGACAGAAAGTGCTCTGATGTGCTCTGATTATGACTTTCCTTAGATGGCTCAACCTCTGGTGGGCTTTTTGGGGCTCTGCTTCACCTAATAGTTTGCAGGCCAGATTAGTCAGGAAGGGAAAAGAAAGAGAAAGAGACATGGGATGAATTGAATCTTCTCTTCTCTGATTCACATGTTCACACGCTATATTATTCTATTTGGACTGCTATCACAAAATATTCCTCTGGGTGCTTTCATAAAAAAGGTACATATTTTTTACAGCTCCCTTATGTGACTATATTTATAGATAGAGACTACTGAAGTAAAGTTAAATGAAATCATAAGGGCGGAGCCTTAATCTGTTAGCACTTGTGTCCCCTTATAAGAACACAATGAGAGACAGGCCTGGTGGCACATGCCTGTAACCCGAGCACTCTGGGACACTGAGGCATAGCCTGGACTACTTAGCAACTTGGCTAGATCCTGTTTCAACACAAAAAATAAAAAATGGCCTGGGGATGCGGCTCAGTGAAGAGGTTCTGGGTTTAATCCCCAGTATTGGGGAAGCAGCAAGGGAGAGGGGAAAAAATAGAAGAGGAAGAGATACTAGACTTTCCTCTTCCTCCGTGTACTACCAAAGGCCACGTGGGGATGCAACCAGTCAGCTCTCTGCAACCAGGAAGGGAGCCCTTTTCCAGAACCGAATTGCCCTGTGCCTTAACCTGGGACCCCAACCTCCAGAACTGTGAGAAAATACAGCTCTGTTATTTGAACACATAGTCTATACCACTTTTGCTATGATAATTTATGTTAGTATGTTTGCAAAGGGAGCCTGTGGGAGAAAACCCTGGGATTTTCCCTGGAACAATTCTGCTCTTCCGGTCTCTGGGCCTGGAGTGGGAGGCGTGGGCATGAAGATGTCTGAGATGCTCTAAAGGCCTTTCCCCCCATTTTCTTGACAATTAGCATCTGTACTAATGTGTTTAGCAAGTGGTGTCTCAGCCATACACTCACTTTTCTGTAGCTCTTTCCCCTTGTCATCCTGATTGTAAATTTTTGGAATCTTCCCAGTCTATTTTGTTTTTCTTCTGCATCTCATTATGCAACTCATTGAAAGTGATCAATAATATCTATGCTACAGGCAGAATTCTTTACTATTTAGAAAATTTTTCCCTGCCCAATAGTACATCATCCTGAAATTTAGCCATCCACAAAATCCTAGGGTCTGGACACAGCTTAGCCAAAGTCTTTTCTACTTCATAACAAGTGCAAACTTTTCTACTTTCCAATAGGTTCCTCATTTCTATCTCAGAGTAGTTTCCTAGTTTCTTATCTTGGGTGTCTCACCAGTCACCTATAATTCTCTGATTCCAGCATCCTGTGCTTTTTCTAACCTGTCCCCCAAACTCTTCCAACCTCTGCCTATTATCCAGTTCCAAAGTCACTTTCATGTTTCCAGAGAGAGAGTCATAGCAATGAACCCCATTGCTGGTACCAGTTGTTAGTTCATTTTCTATTGTTATGACAAAATACACACAGCTGGGTACTTTATAAAGAAAGAAGTTTAAACCAGGAATGAATGATATGTGCATGTAATCTTACCACCCAGAAGGCTGGGCCTTTATCATTTGAGATATTATATATATCAAGAACAGAATGTTGGTAGAAATATATGTATTTAAACTCATTCTGGGTAGGTCTCAAACAGAAATGAGGACAATGTTTTCAGAAACTGGAAGAAAGGTATTCTTGTTAGAAGTGGCAAAGACTTTGGCTCAATTGTGTTCTAGTGTTTTGCGGAGGGTATAATTTAAAGGCAATAAAACTGAATGCTTGCTGAGGAAATATCTAAGAGAAGTATTGAAGGATCTTCGAAAAAAAAGGCAGCTGATCATGCGGAGAAGGTAATAGAAGCAAAATTGAAAAAGGATATGAGAACCAACCACCGTGGATCCAGTTTCAACTGTAATTCTATGATTTCTCAATGGTTATTCTGATTTTTAGGTTCATTTGTTCATGTACTGCCAAATCAATAGTTTTGACTTTTTCAGCCTGTAAAATCCCCTTTGCTTAAAAATACATGAAATTAAGAAGAAAATGTTCTTGTTTTTAACTTTGCATTTTATTCCTCCTTTTCATCTTTGGTATATGTTTAAACATCAAATAAATGGAATATTATGTAGCATTAGTGTGGTCTATTCTTATCTATATTGAGATATTATCAGTATTTTTTTGGTGTTTTTTTTAAAGCTTAAAAATTTGCCTTGTTTGTCTACATCAACCACTTTTCACTAAAAGGTTAATGGTTTGTCACCAACTTTCCAGTAGGGTGTCTCTCTACAGATAATGTCTACGCCAACAATATAATTTTATATATCTCACAGGAGAAATACATCAGACTAATGGTGGCCAACTCTTAACAACCAGCCGAACTGAACCAGTGTGGTGCCGGGTGTGAGAGGCCCTCCTGGGGACTGCTTCCTGCAGCGTAAGAGGCAGAACTCGAAGAGAAGCTGTCAGGGAGCTGTTGGTTCTCTTGGAGGACCTTGTCATGCTGGCTTTCCTGATATCAATGTGGCTGTTCTTATTGTCGAAGGAGCTCAGGCCCTTGTTGCTGCCCAGAATGGCTATGGTTCACTTTGGCAGAACTCTGGTCCTTACTTTGAGCATTGCTGCCTGGATCCGGAGAGGAAGATGGTGCACTGTTCAGTTTCTGGAGAAGCTTGTTGTGCTGGCTTTCCTGATATGAACTCAGCTGTTCTCATCGTAGGTGGAGCTCAGGACCTCGTTGTCACTGATAATGGCTATGGTGCCTTTCCAGGGAGCTCTGGCTCTTACTCTGAGCATTGCTCCCTGGCTCCAGTGCAGATCCCTCAGCCTGTTGGCACAGATCCTTTATCCTGCTGGTGCAGACTTTCTGGCTTCCACCACTGACCTTTGGACCTTCCCAGTGCAGACCCTTGATACAGATTTGCATGAGGCATTGCCGTGGGCTCAAGTGTCCAGTTGGACTTGTGAGGGGCATTGCCATGGGCTCTAGGTCTTTATCTGGACTCATCAGGACATTGCCATGGGATGCAGGCCCTCTGCTGGATTCTTTGGTCTTTAGTGTGTGGACTCTCTTTGTACTCTCTTTGTATATGACACTTTAGGTGACTATTATAAAATAACTTATAAATTATGTGTCTTGTACTGTTCCCCTTGCAAAGCCTGACTACAACAGAGACTTACGATGTTCTAGAAGATGACATGACTGTATTTGAATAAATGTAGATTTCTGTATATGGATAAATGAATAAATGTAGATTGTCATACATGAATAAATGGAGATAGTTGCACATGCAAAAACAATATGAAAATAAGCTCTACTCTCAGCTTTTATGAGATCAATGTTTTTGGACTCCACATATAAATGAGACCATGTAGCATTTATCTTTTTTATTTTTGTCTCTTTGAGATAGTGTCTTGCTATGCAGTTCAGGTTAGCCTTGAACTCACTTCGTAGCCCTGGCTGGTCTTGAGTTCGCAACAATCCTCCTACTTCAGCCTCCTGAGAGCTGAGATTACTGGTATGTGCCACCACGGTTGGTTGACATATTTCACTTAACACAACGATCTGTAGTTCAGTCCACATTGCTGTAAATAATAAGATTTTTTTAATGGTTTAATAGTACTCCATTACATATTTGCCACCTTAAGAAAACCTTCCTGTGGTGATAGACACTTAGGCTGTCCCCATTTGTTGGCTCACTTGAATAGTGCTGGAATGAATAAGGGAGTGTAGGCATCTCTCTGACATACGGGTTTCATTTCCTTTGGGTATTTACCAGCTAATGGGATTGCTGGATCATATAGTAGTTCTATTTTTAATTTTCGAGGAATTTCCATATCATTTTCTGTAGTACCTGTAGTAATACACATTCTAACCACAGTGTGAAGTCGTTCCCTTTTTTCTACACTTTAACTATTACTTGTCATCTTTAGTCTTTTTTTTAATAGCCATATTGACTGGGCAGGAAGAGTCTGTATAGGAAGAAGTTTGCTTGAGAGAGGGCTCCTTGACTTCTTCTGCTATCTGGAATGTGAATGTGATGGCCAGACTCAGTAGTCATCCTGGCTCACGGAGCCACTTGTTAAAAGCAGTGGAGAAGACGGGATGAGTTAAGGGTGTTTTTGCAGAGCCACCATATTAGCTATATATTTTCACAGAGGAGAATGAACTGTTAAGTGCTTAAATTTTTCATTTCTTTATGTCTATTTATGCTGTTCCTGGTATGATGAATGTTTGTGCTTATCATTATTTGTGATCCTTAGCCACCGATTATGTTGTGAGTCTGGGTAATTTAGGGTGAAGGAATGAGCATGTGGCACAGAGACCCTGTAGCTTGGTAATCACTTAATTTGCTTCCAGGGTGGTCTCGGATATGGGGGAAAGTGTAACTCTAATAACAGTAGCTAATATTTGTTCTGTGTTTATTCAAGACACATTAACAGTAGCTTGAGCAGTTCATTTCAATAAAAATAAGACTCAGAATGCACAATTTCAGTGATTTTTTTAAAAAAATGAGAGCATTGTAGCTACAATTTTTAACCATCTTTTACATATGGAAAGAAAACTGTCCAATTTTGTATATTGTGTAGGCCACAAAATATGTTTGCTGCATTACCTTTTTTTTTTGAGGCAGGTTTTGCTACGCAGTCCAGGCTAGCCTTGAACGTGCAGCCATCTTCCTGCCTTGCCTCCCAAGTCCTGGGATGACAGGCATGTGCCATCATGCCTGGCTTAATGGATCTTTTAAAAACTTCATGTACTTACCAGAAAATGTAGTTACAACAGATTGCTTAGATAAAACCGAAGATTAAAAGTAATCAGAGAGAAGATTCTCTTTCCTTTCCTTTTTTTTTTTTTGTCTGTTTGAGACAGGGTCTCACTATGCAGTTCAGGCTGGCCTTGAGCTCGCTTTGTAGCCCAGGCTGGCCTGTGAACTCACAAAGATTCTCCTGCCTCAGCCTCCCAAGTGCTGGAATTATAGGCGTGTGCCACCATGTCCAGCTCCTTTTTTAAGCTACTAGTGGCTGTATGTATTTCTTGGCTTTTGGTTCTTCCCTTCATTATCAAAGCACATCATTCCAATATTTGCTTCCATCTCCACACTGTCTTCTACTCTGAGTCTGAATTTTGTGCTTCCACAAGAATTTAGGATAGTTTCCCCTTTTACGAGCCTTCACTTAATTATATCTGTAAAATCTATATTTTCTATGTAGAGATTCCCATTATGAGCCAAGTCCTGTCAGACTCGCCAAATGATAAAATTTTAGAGAGGCACAGTAACAAGTCAACTGCAAAATGGAAACAGTGCATTGGGGAGTAAGTAAAAAGCATGACCAGATGACAAAAACAGGCTTCGTAAGTAGGTATCATAGAACTCTATGGCATTTACAGCGATTTTATCAAGGCCCTTTCCTCATATACTGCGTATGGCTTTATGGAGGAGTTTACCTGAAAGATAAAGAAAATCTCAAGCTTAGTTACTAATCAGCTCAGTATTGTCTTTGTTACTTTTCTCTTGTTGCTAAGTTGAAATACCTGACATGCAGAATTAAGGAAGGAAAGGTTTATTTAGCTAAGTCTATGAAGGTTTGAGTCCATACTTGGCTGGCTCCAAGGCACGGTGGCACATGGCGGAGGGCAACTGTTCATGGCAGTGGAAGACAGCAAAAGCAGCAAGAGCAAAAGGGAGGAGTGGAGGCAAGCGGCTTCTTTCTTTCCCTTAAATATGCAAACTATCTGCCCCCGAGGCAGGTATAGCATTCACACCCGTGAATCAATCATAAACTCTAGAATCCTGCCCCATGACTGCATGGGTCTTTGGGGGGACACATCCAGAACCATACCATAACCAAACCATAACAAGTATGCAGGCGAAAGTCAGAGTTTTCCTTGCAAGACAGAAGATACCCCAAACTATTGTCTACTATACCCTTTGCACAGATGCATTTCTCTTTGGTTTCACTGGTAGGTCCCTCCTCCTCCTAACCGTAACTCCTTCATTATATTTTGAAACCACTAAACTTTCAATTAATTTTATGGAATCTACTTGCTTCTTTTAAGAATTATCACCCATAACTTTGTCACATTTCCTCCTTTACAGCAGGAACCATATGCAATATGTAGATTAGTTACCATTTGGACTCATGACCTATATACATCATTCCCATTGCTTATGACTTTGCTAGTATAATTTGCTGGAGATACAGAGTAGTTTCATGAGTTGACTACTTCAGAGTTTTATCTTTGTAGTCATAAAAGGAATAATATTAACTTCAAACTCAGCAAGCCTTATTACACAGGGTAATCCATTAAAGAGGAATTAATTAGGATGGTTCTTGATGATAAAAAGGAAGTGGTTTCAGAATTTTATCTACAAAAATAAGAAAGGTTACTTGCAGAAACAAAGAACCTGGATCTTGAAATCAATAAGAAAGCTGGGAACAGAATACTTATATTCTTAACCTCTGTACCTGAGCACGGTGGAAGAAATTCTGACAGCAACCCAAATAAATGTGTATTTTTAATTGTTAATTATTTTCTAGAAATTTCTTTCAAGTATGACTTGAAAGTATCATGATGTATATGTTCTTTTTTAAAAAGTAGATCCAGTTGGATCACAAGATAATTCAAGCTTAGTGTTAGTTGTTTTGCTCTACCACAGAATATTTTCCCCCTATAAAAGTACACAGAAGGGAATGTGAGGGAAATTTCTCAAGAGGTACAGCATTATAAAATGAATAGTTCACCTTAATTCCAGTATTTGCCAGAATTTGAGAGGCACTGGAATTTAACAAGTTTCCACTAGATGGCAACCATAGTCTTCCAATTTCTCAGTGGCATCCAGCTAAAAAATGCTGCTATTTTAAACATATTTTTGTATGAGACAGCTGCACTTGTATCAAAAAATGATAAAGGCGCTGATTCACAAATGCAGCCAAATTTAGAATCAAGTTATTCAAGTGAAACTGAGAATACATTATGATATTTAAAGTTTCATTTGAAGAATATATATTCATTCATTCATTCATTCATTCAACAGACACTTAGTATTTCATGTGTTTTCATACGTGGTTTCATTTATCTCCCCACCAGTAAGGTTAGGTGTTTTTACCAGTTTTATTTTGGAGGTTGTAGAACTGAGGTTTACAGAGATTAAATAATTTATTGGCCCGACACATCCAGGTACAGGTTAAGACCCTACATAGCTGTTTAAGAACCTGGTGCCATAACTCCTTTATCTTGGTGCTTAACATAAATAAATTAGAGTCAACCAACTTAAAGTGTTTCTCACAGTCGTACATAACAGTGTTTAAGAATGTATTATTTTCTTCTTGTAGTCATTAGCACGGTTAAATCTTCTGGTATTACCTTTAAGAAAGATGAAAAAGACGTAAAATGATTGCAAAACATAGTATATTAGAGCACCGAAGTCTGTACAGTGTTGTTTATCTTAAGCATATGCAAAATGAAAAGACATGGTATAAAACTTCAAATGTACAGCTGGCTGTGGGGGTGTGCAACTGTAATCCCAGCACTTGGGAGGCTGAGGCAGGAGGATCATTGCAAGTTCTAGACCAGCCTAGGGTACAAAGTGAGCTCAATACCAGCCTGAACTGCATAGCAAGACCCTGTCTCAAAATCTCAAACAAACAAACAAACAAACAAACAAATATACAAAGTCCACCAAAAAAGTACACACACTTCAGGAAAAGAAAAACTTGAATAAATATTTTAATACTAAGTTTATTGAGACATCAAGAGATTAATACAAGTCACCTTTGGCCTCTATAATTACAAGAGGTGCTCAAAGTGGTGCCCATTAGTTTCCGGACATTTAGTGCTATTTGGGTAACCTTGGTCACTGTGATTGTTTCACGTGTGTTTCCAATTTTTTCTCTAAGGGCCTGCAGGGTAGTGGATTTTCTGCAATATATGACATCCTTTAGGGCCCCCAGTAGGCGGCTAATATCATCAGTTGAATAAAAATCATACTATTTTTCTTTTCCTGAAGTGTGTGATCCATTTTGGGGCAGACTTTGTGTGACAGTGTAGAAATACAGAATGAAAGTGAGAGAAATGTATATGTGAAAACATGTGAAAAAACTACCTGTAAAAAGTCATAATTTCAGCAACGGAAGCTGTTTCTTTGTGAGTGGTTCTTGCTGTGGAAGAATTTTATACAAATATAAATTCAGGGAGATCCGGGGAAGATGGCGACCGGGTGAGCAGCAAGGGAGCGAACCTCCTTAATAAACACCACCAGCTCGAGACAGACTTGGTGAGCGTGAATGCCGGAACCTCGGCTGGGAAGTTTAAACTGGGCGTATTTCTCTGAGATGCCGGGGGAGATGTGGTAGGGCGGACCAGGCTGCCGGGGCGAGACGTGGGAAA
>PVLD010031213.1:0-15977 GCA_004027595.1 Dinomys branickii | reverse complement strand
AAAGCTGGGAACATCTCCAGGCCCCCTACACCCGAAAGCTATGTCAGGGGTGCTGTGAATATCCCAGAAAGGGGATCCATTGCTCCAGGAGGGGTAAGGGAGAGCAAGAGAGGGGAGGAGCAGAGAGCACAAGACTGCACCTTCTGAGTGACTCTTCATGACTTCCAAATTATCACTAAAGTTGGCTGAACTCAAAAACTTGGTGTGGCTGACAATGTAGCTCAGCAGTACACTGTGTATTTAGCACGGCAAAGCCCTGGGTTCCATTTTTGGCACTGCCAGAAAAGAAAGTAAAATGAAGGTAGGTAGGGTGGGAAGGAAAGGGGAGGGAAGGGGAGAAGAAGAAAGTCTGGTGCTAGGACTTCTTCGTTACAGAAATAAGAGGTACAGAGCTGATGTTTGAGCAGTCCGTGAAGAAGACAGAGCCCAGAAGCAAGTTCAGAAGCATGGGAGACCTTGCTCCAGCCTGCACTGCAGAAATTAGCAGAATCTTAGACAAAACCAGGGACTGGTAAGGCTCCATTAGCATTAGCACTGAGAAGGCCAGTTGGCGACGTCAGAATCATGCACACACACACAGAGACCTCCCCCTCCAGAAGCACATCGCTCATAGCTCACACACACTCAAAGCTGTAACAGCGGTCTCTTCTCACTTGTGCACCTGCAGCCTGTGCACAGCAGCCTGGACTGGAGAAGCGATCACTTCAACCGAAACCTGCAAATGATTGATGGGAAAATCATGACTCCTTCATGACTTTTAAAAGCTCTCCAAAGTGGTAGGGTGGGGGACCTCTTCTGCCATCAGTTATAAATAAGGTGATAAAAAAAAATGTAGACCTGGTATTTATCTGGCACACTATAATTTAAAACATTAGCAATATTAACAATTAAAGGCTTTTAGTTCTTTATAAAAAGCATCATAAGAGGAGATTGGCTGCCCTGGTCTTGCCTTGTGGCTCCCTGCATGGAGAGAGCGAATTTCTGAAGCCGTGGCAAAGCATCACGCTCCTTTCCCAGTGTGGGTCAGGGTCCAGTACTTTGCCCTTTGCACTTTCAGTGTTGTGGGCTATCTCTGAGATTTTTCCCTAACATTATTTTCTGCTGTCACCTCCTTGGTTTTTATACTCAGTGAACTTTTCTCATGAGTTATTCAGTAGTTTCATGTACCCTGGGTCTCTCCTAACTTCACTTTGCCATTGCCACGTTCCAATCTGTAAATCACTTGCATTTCCTCCTCTGGTCAGTGAAATTCACATTTTGTTTCTTTATTACTCCCCTGACTTTTTCACCAGCTCCCTCTTGCTTACTCGTTTCAGTGACATGGCATGTGGCTTGAGATGGAAGTTGACATGCTTCACCAACTACATGACCCTATGAACAGAGACACAGCACCCACCATTGTCCTTGGAACCCATGGTGCTATTGACAATGATCACTGGCTCTTCTGCAGTTTTCTAGGAGCAGGAGTGGAGACTGCAATACTGAGAGCCAATTCAGTGGTGACTGGACATGGGCCATGTTGAGAGACAGCCGTCACATAACTGGGCTGTCAGCTGAGATCCCCATAGGTCAGGATGTACAGATAAGGGCTGTCTGTACAGCATGCTCCCCACACCGAGGGCATAATGAGTAAAATTTAATTTGGAATTCTTTATTCATGGTCTTACTTGGGTCTCTCTCCTTTTTTCTCCCCACTTTTGCCTTTCCATAGTTTCTTTACCCTCAGACCCCACTTCCCTAAGTTTCTCATCCCTGGCCCTGTGTGAGGACCAGTGAAACCAGGGAGTGGCCAGTCAGATGGAACCCAAGTCACCAATAGCCCAGGTGAGCAGTGCTTGTCCTCTGAATGATGACAACAAGGACAACTCCCTAATTAAAGGGATAAATCATTGCCTGATTCCAAAAGCCCAGAGGAAGACACCATTGAGTGTGGAGGAGTTGTTTCCAGGAAGGTATCTTTGCTGAATTCTACCCATGGAAAGGCACAGTGGAGAGGCCCCATCACCACTGCACCGTTGAAGGCCCATGAAGATGACACCAAAGGACTATCAAAGGGAACTCCAAGGGCCAATCAGGAAGCAGGACACGTGGCCAAAGGAAGAAGACATCAAGCCCAAATCCAGCTTCTCTCCGGAGAGGGGAAGTACAGAGAGTGAGGGGTCTGCAGGGACAAAGCTTTGTGTTAGGAGCTCAGCCCTACCAGGTGGCATTGCTCCTGTACCTTCTTCAGAGGAGAGGTCCCCTCTGACTGCAGCTGAGACACAAGGGTATTCCCATTTCTTCAGGGAAGGGGTGCTTCATTGTCATTTTCTGTAAAATGGAGAAAATTGGTCCTAATCTACCTAACTCAATGTAGGTAGTCAATGAGCATCTTTAAGGTCTTAGGACAAACACGTCATTTACCTTGGGAGCAAAAGCTTAGCAGGTATGGAGAAGCAGCAAGCACCTCTTGGAGCCCAGGACATCTCACAAGCCTCCGGTAAGCACTGAAGCAGGTGCTAGAGACAAGAGCTGTTTGTTTTGCTTGGATAATGGCTCCCTTAACAAATGCTTAGTAGCTGCTTCAAGGAGTTCACAAAGCAGAGGCAGAACCCTAAAGGTTCTGGAAAGAGTTCAAGGAAATTTGAGTAGGAAATCAAATGTTTCTTGTGCATGAAATCCCAGCAGCAGCCTGATCTGGACTCATTATGATTCTGCCTTTTCCTGCTTTTAATGACCTTCTTCTTAGGGGAAAAAAGAAATCAGAGACAGCTAGCGCCATGGAAATGAATTCTAAATGCAGAACAGAGGGAAGGCTTGGACCACTCACAGGCGATCATACACCAAAAGCATGCTGCAATTTGCTCAATAGCTGCTCCTTGGCCCTACATTAGAGGTCCAAGTAGCAGGGAGGCTCAGGAAGACAATTCCAAGAAAGTGATTTTCCAGGCCCGAGCTTTGGTGTGGCAGAAGGAGTCGCAACCCTGACACTTCTCTGAGGTTTCCATTTATCCTTGAAGGTCACTGATCTTTATCTCCAACTGATAAAGACTGCTATCTGGTTTATGAATTCATTGCAAACTTGCAAAAGTACAGAAATTAAGACACACTTATGAGTTTAATGGCTATGAATACTTAAATTAGATTTAATAAAATTATTTCTAGATCACATGTGCAATTACTACATATACACAGAGAGAGAAGTACAATTTTTTAGTTTGTTTAAGGCCACAGCTCTCCCTCCACATGCCACATACCACCAGCAGTGATAGAGAGGTGGAATTCTTGGCATTGGGGAAGTAAAGTCTTTGTCCTCACTCCCTCCCATCTACAAAGTCAGAGCACAGAGAACAGCACCTAGGAATCTTCACTTCTACGAGCCCTGTAATGTTCTGCTCACTAAGTTTTGCACCTGCTGCTGAGAGATGATCTGGTTGGTCAGTGCTAGACCATGCAAGAGCCCACCCACTCCTGGCCTGGACCTGCTCCAGGGCTGGATCCTCTCTCTTAAACAATAGCTTCACTGTCTACAGGTTGCAGTGATGGTGAACTTTTTAGAGACAAGAGCACAAACTGCAACCCAAACCCCACTTATTTATTACAAACTGCCAATTTTGAAATTAAATTTAAATGCTAAGGTTTTAGTTTAGAAAAAACAACTCATCTTTTATCTTTAAAGAAAAATGAATAACTCGTGTGCCATAGGTTCACCACCACTGGCCTATGGCCTCAGAGCAGCTTCCCAGATCTTAGAGATCACATGTGCCTGTGGGAGATGGTGAGCATCTCCAGGCCAGCTGTGTGTCCTTCCCCAGGCCAGTCTGGACAACTGCCCTAGACTCTGGGTCAGCCTCAACCCTCAGAAGTCTCCTGTCCCTGTCTGCCCAGGATAGAGGGGATGCCTAAGGCCAGGACCTCTGGATTTTAAACCAAGAGTGTCCCAAGCAAGCCAGAAGTTGCTCATTCTACTGTCAGTCAATAATCAATCAGGAAGCCTTGTGTGTGTGTGGGGTGTGTGTGTGTGTGTGTGTGTGTGTGTGTGTATGTGTGTTTACTGGGTATTAAACCTACGACCTTTGCACTTAGCTACATCCTGAGACTTTTCTGAAGTTTGAAAGAGTGTCTTGTTAAAATGCTAAGTTGCCCAAGTTGAGCCTGAATTTTCAGTCCTTACTCGGCTTCCCAGAATGCAGAGATTACAAGCATGTACTACCATACCCAACTAATAATGAAGCTTTTGATTAGCTTTACTTGTGGGTCTTAGGAATTGCAACTTGAGAATCAAGAGATTTCACATAGCTCTGAAGTGTTCCAACGAAAGACAGAGGTAGAAATTCCCAAGGAACCAGCAGAGTTGGTCTAAGTTTTGGTCTTGTTGAAAACTCAGGTTGGTTGATTGGGCTGCAGATGGGAGACTGCAGAGAAAGCTATTTCCCACCAATCTGAGGAAAGAGCCTCAAGATAGAGACTCTGGAGGATCACGGGTTTGCTCAGTCATGCTCTCCGTCACTGTACTTTTCAAAATGACAGTTGGAGATTTGGGGCAGAGCTGCCTGGCTTTGAGCTGGTCCCACACTACCTGATGACACGATGACACCCCAGAAAGACTCATCAGAGGCTGAGAAAACATAGTCACGACTCACTTGTTCCATACTGAGAAAAAAGAATCAGAGCAAGAAGGGGGTGGCCTGATGGGCCTGTATGCGCTACAGCAGATCTTGAGGCCAGCCATGGCCTGTAAGGCAGCTCAATCCAACACCAGCTACTTGGAGTCGGCACAGACCCTGCAGGTTAAAGGCAGCTGCTGCCCCAACTCTACAGACATGAGCAGCAAGTCCCAGGAGCCACTCTCACTTCTGGCCAATGGCTGTAATTTGGGGGGTCCCATGACCCCTTTTCAGGCCTGATAATTCACTAGAATGACTCAAAGAACTTAGGAAAGTACTGAGGCTTACAGTTTTATTATAAAGAATACAGGGCAGAAACAGGCAGATGGAAGGGCAGCGCAGGGTAGAGGCGGGAAAGCAGTCAGCAGGTCTACTCCTGTGCATGTGGGATAGATGCACGGGGCACCGTACTATTCTTGCTCCTGTTCCCACCAACCTCCGGGACCAGTGTGGTGAACTTCCTGAGATTTCTTTCCTTTAAATTCTGGCCCACTGGGGAGCACTCCAAGGAGAAGCTGGACATTTAGGATGTTAAACTAGTTAGCAGAAATCTATTGTACTTTTCTCATAGATCTGGGGTAGTGTGTGACTAGACCATCACAGGCATCCAGGTATCAGATGCTGTGACATGTGCTACTCAGGAAGACCAAAGGCAATGGTGGATGCATTTCTACTTTCACTGGCAGTTTCTTCTCATCTTTTTGGGACACAATCAACACTCACTCACCGAATGCCCTTGTGCACCAGGGTTTGGGATGTAAAGCACTCTACTCAATACAACAATGCGTGCAGTAAGCACCGGATATGTGTGGGAATAAATGCAGCAAACAAGAAAACAGACTTACCCTAGTCCACTCAAACATCATAGTAAGACAGAAGGAATACCAGAACACAAACCGCAGTGTTATTGATAACCCAGATCTCACAGAAAGTGTCTGGTGAACTGGATCTGACGAATTCTGCTGCTAGGGTCTGTCGTCCACTCTGGCCAGCATCCCACCCTGCTAGGCTCTACCCTTCCAACCTTGGCTCATGCACAGATGTTGGAGGAGACCTCACTTCTCTGAGGTAGAGTGACTGTTCAGAGTCCTTGTCAAGACCACAAGATTTGAACAGCTTTTTAAGTATGTTGTGACAATATGTTCTGAGCACTCATTTCTGAAATTCACCAGCCCCATATGGGAGGGGATAACTTTGCTGCACAAAGGACATTTAGCAATATCTAAGGGCATTTTGGGTTATCACATTAAGGGTGGGCACCTCTGGCATGGAGTGTGACCAAGGGCCCCTGACCATCTCACCTGCACAGAACAGTCCTGGACAAGTGGCATCCCCCTGCAACAGTCTCAATGTTACATCCCCAAATTCATTATGGGAACTTAATCCCCAGTGCCATAGTAAAAGAGGACAGAGCTCTCACGAGTGAAATAAACAGCTCACAAATTAAAGGACGAACCACTGCTCCTCTGCCATGTGGGGAGATGCCACTTCAAGGCACCTTCAGAAGCAGGGGCCTAGACTTCACCAAGTGCCGGATCTACCAACACCTGGGTCATGGATCCCAGCCTCCAGCACCATCAGACAGCAAATGCAGCCTGAAGCATTTTGTTACCATGACAGGGCAGGAATCAGGTGACAGTCCAGAAAGTTAGCACATCACTGTTGAGGAACAGCTCTGAGGAGACCTTGGCACCTTTGTAGTTATTTGATGCATTGTCTTGGTTTTCCCTCACCATAGCCCATGAAAGCACCCCCATTTACCCAAAATTCCTTTAAAAAAAAGTAATGTACCCAGGGACTATGTGACAAGCACTCAGGAACTATGCCCTGTCCATACTGGGCTGTCACAAGCTGCAGGGCCTCAGAGAGACCCTGGCCTCTCTCTAGGCTTAGGCTTTCTCATCTTTAAAATAGTCATAAACAGTGGGAAAAAGTGACAGAAGTGTAATATAATGTATCTCTAGAGGTTTAGAGATGATTAATAAAACAACTCACTTAATGCATTTAATCTAAAACCTCATGGCCAGAAAATATTAGCTGTTAATGCTGTGGACTGGGCTTGGTAAGTTTATAATCCCAAGCTCTTGAGAGGCTGAGGCAGGAGCATAACTTTAACCCTTGAGTTCAACACTAGTCAGGGCAACATAGTGAGAAAACTACCTTTTAAAATAATAATAATGATGATAATAATAATAATAATACAACTTATTTTAGTTTTTAAATTTTCTTTCCAGGATTGTTTTTACAACCAACTATCTCAATAAGAGTTTAGAGAAGTGGGTTGAAGTCTTTTACCTGGGAAACTTAATTCCTTCCCAAAAGCCCCAGCATGGGGAGATCAGATCTAGTGAGCAAGGTGAGTGCTGGTATGGGATGGGTGTCCCCTTCAAACCAGCAGGGATGGTTCCAAGGACACACATCCTCCTGCACATGTTAGACTATCTCTAGGGAACTCGCAGCTCCTGGCACAATCCCTGAACATCACATCACTCATATGGACTTGGTGTAGTACTCAGCATGCAACAAAGTGGTTTGCTTCTTAGAATGTTCTGGAATTAAAAACATTTTCAGTCTGCAAGCACAGAATCTGTGATATGGAGCCCCAACTGTAGTTTTTAAACCATCATCATGAATTTTCTTTTCATTCTATTTTCTAACTTAAACTGGACAATTAGTCAACTTGCTGTATTGATGACTTGCAATTAAAGTGCTTCTTGTTCAACCAGCAAGGCCTGGGGTCCACAGCTCAGATCTAGGCCATGCTCTGAGCCTGCAGCCCAGGCTGTGGATGTACAGCATCCTCTCTGACATCTTCCTCCGCGCAGAATGTCTGGTGGCACTTGCCTCGAGGGGACAAAGAAGTTCAGGCTTCCTGGCCCGTGTCCATGCCTCTCATCAAATGTTCACTCTGTTTTTCTGCACACATTCATTTACCACACATTATTGAGTGCCTATCCTGAGTCATGCATGGTCTGCATCGTGTCCTGACCTCCTGCCCTGCCATCTGTTCCATGAAGTTGCATCTGAAAAGGCCCTTAGAGCACTCACAGCACTGCTATAGAGAAATCCATTCCCCGATCTGAGAAGAAAGAGGCAACCGTGAAAAGATAATGGCTATCCTTTACTACAACAGTCCTTGTGTGTATGCTGACTGCCAGCTTACAAAACATTGCATTCTGTACCTCCTCTGATCCATTTCCAGTTTCCCTGTGACAGTCGAGGTACTTGGTGGAGAGAACATGGTCAATGCTGTGTTCAGTGTGAATGATACCAGGTAAACACAATGACCATCCTGAATGAAAGTCAGTAACATTGTAAGATGCCCAGGTTGGATTTATGAACTTTGCTGAGTCACAGGAAGAAGGAATGCTTTGTGTGGCCATTGAAATGTTAGTGGCAAGGAAGAGGCTGCCCCAGGGCAGAGCTAAGAGGACAAGTGCGCCCCATTTCCAGGGCTTTGCGGGTGTCAGCCTACAGATGCATTTAAACAGAAGCAAGAGGAGCTAATGTCAAAGGCAGCTTCACTTCAAGCTTCCTGTGTTAGAAAACTCAGGTAGCTGCCAACTCTAAAGGTAAACTTCAGGCCCAGTGTGGGACAGACCTGCAAAGAAGCAGGGAGCATGCCGAGCTGTGCCTAGGAAATCTTGACCTATGAGACCACCTTGAGGAACAGGAGGACCGTTGGAGCACAGTAGAGCTATGAGCACCATGGCTATGAACCAGGGCTGAGACCTCCCCACGGGATCTCAGGCAGCCTACGTATTATGAGAAATGTCTCCTTGGAGATCGCCTAGGCCTCCTTCCATGCTCCCAAATGCTTTGTTTCATCCACATCAGGTAGGCTGTAGTATAGCCCCTTCTTCCGCAGATGCCCTTTTCTCTCCCTCCTCAGCCCAGGGCTATTTTGAGGTCACCATCAGATACTCTAGGGACCCTGGAGGACACATGGGGTTGAAAAGAAACCTAAGAAAGCAAAACAGTAAGAAATGAGACATAAATGAGAAAGAGAAGTTTCATCCCTGCAGAACCCTGGGAGAAGCTACAGCATGGTTGGCTGGATAGGAGAGGGCGACTATGGCGATGAGTTCCCTGAGAGCCAGAAGGGGCTTGGGATGTAGCCAAAGGCCAAGGAGTGCCATCCACAGGGTGAAATCCCAGCCACCTTCAGCAGCAAAGCCAGTGGCTGTGGGCCATTGCCTGGGCTGGAGTTGAGGGGGAACTTCAACTCCAAGGTGGGGAACCTGCTGTGGCCACATCTTGCACAAAGGCCACTGTAACCTTACACAGAAAATGCTCTGCCTGGACTTTTGTCCAGCAAGTATCAGCTCAGCCAACCACCCCATTCTTAACACTTTTTTTTTCCTATTCTTAATTCTTGTGGGTGAGGATTACCATTTCAGAATCTCTGATGTAAGTCTCATTTCATCATTAAAACCTTCGTGACTGAGCTCATAGTTTACTGCAACATATAGGTTCCAAACCAATATCATGATTCTTTGGAGAATCTCAGGTTATTACTTGGGTTGACAATAGCAAAAACCTCCATTTGGCCTCAAACAAAGCTAAACCCCAGCCTGGCAGCTTTAGGGAATGCCAGGGATGCTGCTGTCTGCCGCTACCCTGAGACCCTGTCTGCCTCACCATGGGGAGAGCTTGAGAGGAGGTAGGCGAACACCAGGGCAGCCTTCAGAGTGCAGGAGGGAATCAAATCCTGGGACTCAGTCAGCACAGGAGATCAAGAGACTTAGCCTTGAGTGCACTCAGCTGGCTTGAGCCAGATGGGCAGCAAGACTTGGGCCAGGTTTGTCAGATTCCAGGGATAGAGAAATATTCAGGGCTGATCCCCAGAAGTGCTGAGGAAAGAATTCACACCGTCTCTGGGGATTGCTCCCCACATCTGATGTAGCCAGCTGTGAGGACATGGGGATGCTTGAGATAACTGGAGTAAATCAAGAGAAAGAGAAGCCAAAGGAACTTACGCGGTATGATAATAGTGAGGATCTAGCTGGTCTTTGCCCCTAGTTCCTGGCACAGCGGTTCCAAACCCTGTCTCTCGTTACTCACAATGCTTCCCTGTATGTATGAATTTACATTAACATGACCTATGGTAACCAAGGAAGGGGACCCTGAGCAGGTCAGGATGGGAATGATGGAACCTCAATCACCCTTTGGAGGTTCAGGGTGGGGGTGCTTGAGACTCAGGCGCACAGAAACTCCTGAACACCAAATGCAGGCAGGAGCAGAGCGAGGGTCTTGAGGAGCACATCCCCTGCCAGGAGGATGGTGACCGGAGCTCCGCAAGGATGGAGCTCCTGTGCTCAGGACACTTTCAGAAGTGCCTTCACTTGGCTGTCTGTCTGCACCCTTCAAAACATCTTTTATAAGTTAGCCCGTAACGTAAGTGAGGCACCTTCTCAAGTTCTGTGAGCTGCTCATGCACGACTGAACCCAAGGAGCTGGCTGGTCAGAATATGAGTGATTAGGACTTGTGACCAATGTCTGCAGTGCATAGCCTGGATGTCTCCCAGCAGCACTGGCACACTTCATCGTGTTTAGTGTTAGTAAAGACTCCCACAGGGTCAGTTTAGCAGGCACCCCTCTCACCCTGCATGTACGATCACCTTCTCCATACCTGCTCCTTTCCTAGGACAGGTGGCACTGGCAGGACAGAGGTGGCCCTGGCAGCAGGGGGTTCATGGAGTCAGAACTGGGCAGAATTATAGCACCCCACTTGGGTCAGAGGGTTGCATAGTGTAGGGAGACACCCACTGCAACCACACCTCCTTTCTTCGGCAAGACAGCCTTTTCCCTTGGAGGGAATAGCTTTCTTTCTTTATATATGTCATATTTTCTATGTCCAAATGATTGTCTTTTCCCCCAAATAATCCCCAAAGCAGTGTTAATGTATTCAGCACAGCAGCTCTGTCTCTTTCACGCACGTCAGCTCTTCGTCCCAGACTTCCAGCCCCCAGCCCGCTGGGGCTGAGCACCTCCCTCAGCAGTGCCCTGCCCTCCTCCTCTTTCTCCATCGATTTCTGTCTTTCCTGAGACATATCTTTCTACAGAAAGTTCACAGGAGGTAGAAAATCTGAGTCTTTGGTTTTCTGAAAATGTCTTTTGCCTGCCCTTACTCCTGATTAATATTATGCCTGAGGGTAGAGCTCCAGTTGAAAGCCATCGTCCGAAGGCTTTGTGTCATTATCTTCCACCACTCCGTCTCGCTGTTAAGAATTTCAATGCTGCTCTGATTCCAAATCCTTTATATGTTGTCCTCTCCCACACGTGCCACACCAGACTCTTTCAGACGTTCTCTCTTCTGGGGATCTGAATATTAATCGTCTGAAATGACAGTGTGACTTGCTGAAGAATTCATCATCACGGCCATTCGGGCCACTTTTGTCTGGAAAGTGTGTGCCCTTCAGCTGTGGGAGACTTCTTTAATGTATTGTTTCTCTCGTATAATGGCTTTGATCATTTCCTCTCCACCAACTTGTCCTCCCTCTCTCTCCTGCTCCTTTTCTTTCTCCAGTCTCTTCACTGGCCTGAAGCTCCTGGATGGAGTCTTTATCCCCCACCCCACTTACCAGGCATTTCTTTCTCTTGCTCATTTCCAAGTCTTTGGAATCCTTCCTTAGCCTGATCCTCTCGTCCCACTAATATCCTATTTTTAATGTCTAAATTGTCTTTTATATTCCCTGAAGCTGTTAAAGGGTGTTTTTGTTTTTAATTTTCGTTTTCTGTTTCCTGCATGATCTGTATTTCCTCTAGATTTTTTTTTCTTTTTATTTTCATTTATCTGTCCTTGATATTGAAGATGTCCATCAAATATTTGTTCATATTAAAAATTCAGATGACAAAAGCTGCTTGTGCACTGTGTGCCTGAGGAGCGGATGGGGAGCAGCTCTCCTGAGGTGAGGCGGCTGGGCAGAAGCCACATTTTTCTGGGCAGGACGGCCCAGTCAGGAACCACATGAGCAGACAGAGGCCTCCCCTCCCCTTTGCCTCCGACACAGAGCAGGGAGAATGGAGGGCATGCCCAGCTCCCAGGCTCAAGAAGGGCCTGAGTGAAGTCCCACCATCTCATCTGCACCCTACAGGACACTGCTAAGTGCTGTGGCCATTACCCCAAGTACCTCTCTCTTCCTCCAGGAGGAGGCAGAAGCTCCAGGCTGCAGAGCTGTGGGAGGAACCACAACCTGTGCACACCTCAGTGCTCCCACCCATACCACTTCCATTTTCTGTGGAATCTCGCACTTCCCAGGGCTGTGGGCTTCAGGAAACCATTTCATTTTTTTATGTGAGTCCCCTTTGATGCCCAAGCCGAAAGCACCTTCTGTCCCACTAAGTCACTAACCATCTTCTTTTTCTATCCTGAAAAAAACTCACTGAATCTTCCTGTCAGCTATTCTCTCTTTTCTCAGCCTCTTTTTCTCTATGTTTGTAATGCTTTTTCTCTTTAGAGTTTTATAACAGAAAGAAAATTGCTCTGCGGTCAAACTGCTGTATTTTCTGACTTTCCTTAGCGCATTAGTCAAGTGTCTGCCACTTACTAACAGTGGAATTTTAGGGAAATTACTTACCACTCAGTTTCAGTTTCCTCCTCTGTGAAATTATGAAAACAATTGCTGTCTGTCACAGGCCGCTGTCCTCTCCTGGTGATGAATTGAATAATTTATATAAAAATATTTACAATTCTAAAAGGAATCCAGGGTAGAGGATCACTTTACAGAAATCAATTATGTTACAGTATAGGAGCAATAAGCAACTCCAAAGTAAAATTAAGAAAACAATTTCACTCATAATAACATGACAAAGAATGACTTTTTAGGGATAAATGTAATCCAAAAAGTACAAAACTTACACATTTAAGATACACAATATTGTTGAAATAAATTAAGAAAAAAATCTAAACAAATGAAAGGACATTCCATGGTCATGGATTGGAAAAGATGACATTGTTAGGATGGTAGCTTCCCAAAACTAATCTATGATGTCAACAGAACCCTATGGAATCCCTACATGCTTTTTTTCTGGAAATAAACCAGCTGATCTTAACATCTGTACAGAAATGCAAAGAGTTCACAATAGCTAAGAAACAACAACAAAAACCAGAACAAAGTAGGAAAACACACTTTCTGCTTTCAAATTTTACTGCAAAGCTATAGTAACCGTGACTGAAGCTGGCATGACAATAGATGCGTATGTCAACAGGACAGAAAGGGGAGCTAGAAACCAGCTCATACATGAATGGCCGGTTGGATTTTGGATGAGGGTGTGCAGATGTTTCAAAAGGAGGGACATGTAGTCTCTTTTCATGCAGGGACAGCCGTGAAAGGAAAAGTGTAACATCTCACACAGCACATGTCAATTAACTCAAAATGGATTATATGCCTAAACATAAGAAGTACAATCATAAAACTCTCAGAAGAGACTATAGAAGCCAATCTCTGAGTTGAGGTTAAATAACTGCTCTTGGGGGCTGAGGTCTGAATAAGCCATGTGGATATTAAGGGTCTCTCAAGCTGTGTGGCCTCAGCTGAGAAGAACAGCAGGGTTATCTTAGCCTCTTTCATAGTCCTGTACCTTCCGCCTGCCTGTGTGACCTCACATCCCTGTGGCTAGTAGATAACCCTCCAGGAACACAATGAGAAGCTCTGCAGATCTCTGGCCTCCACCAACCCTGAAGTGAGAAATGCTGTAAGAGCAAATATGGGCCTATAGAAAAGATTCCCCCACTTTGCTGTTGCCTGTCCAGCTAATGCCTCACCAGTTCGCATCCTGACTGTATTGACTTATGATCTTTTCTGTTCTTTGGCTGTAAAAGTCCACGTCACCTCTTCGAGGGTAGAATATCTTTTGGGGTAAATTTTTTCTGTGGTCCTCATGGGCACTCGGATTTAATTCAGATTGATCTTATTTGTTTGTTTTTATTCTTTGAGACAGGGTTTTCCTATGTAACACAAGTTGGCCTCAAACTCATGGTCCTCTTGCCTCAGCCTCCCAAGTGCTGGGCTTACATATAGGCATAAACTTCTTTCTTATTTCCTTTAAACTAGAGTTATTATTTTATGCTGACACCCAAAGCATGAGCGAGCAAAGTGAAAAAAATTGGTGAGTTGGTCTTCATCTGGAAGAAAAATGTTAGTATTAGGACATGATAATAAAAGTAAAAAGATGACCCCAGAAAGAACGGACATGTTTGCTAGTCTGTCAAGGGCAATGTATCCAGAATACAGAAAGAACCCTCACAAGTCAAGAATAAAAAGGCAGATGACCCAATAAAAAAGAGGCAAATGATCTGCCTAGATAATTCTCCAAGAAAGGTACGGAAGTGGTCAACAAACACAAAGAAATGCTCAGTATCACCAGCCATCAGGGCAATGTAAGTCAAAAGCACAAAGAAGTATCATTTCTCACCTGTGGCTGAGTAAAAAGTACACATTTGGTCTTTGTCCGGGGCTTATGTTACAGAGTTCCTACAGTCCTGGTGACTTTCTGAGAACACGAGAGTCATGTTCATACGCTGCCCCTTTCAACCACCCTGAGTGTGCTGGTGTGACGGCTCCAGGGCCTCTAGGTAGTTCAGGGCAACAGCTGGCTGCAAAGGAGCCAAACAAGTGACTGGAGAGCTGGAATCATCAGATCCCAGCTCCAGGAAGACCAGTGGTCTAACCTCTAATGCCTGCTTAAGGGAAGTCACTAAGAGCACCAAAACAAAGCAGTAAGAGAGCTGCAGGTTCGTGAGCACGTCATTGTGGAGGAGGACGGTGCATGCCTGGAGTCCCCTACTCCTGCCTTATACCTCTCTTCCAAGTGGTTTCAACACGTACCCTTTAAACTGCCATCATAAGTGCAGCACATCTATAATTCCTTCTGGAGTACTGAACCTGGAGGATGTGGGAACCCCCACATTTTCAGTCCACCAATCACAGACTAACCTATGAAGTCTGACACTGATTCTGGGTAGTCAGTGAAAGAATTGAATTGAATTGAATTGGAATATGCTTTGGCAGTGTCAGAAAATGGGAGACTTGGTGGTTATTTGGACCACCCAACAAGGGTGGCAGTCAGGAAGACAGACAACCACAAGTGCTGGTAAGGATGTGGGGAAATTGGGACCCTTGCTGTCAGTGTTGGGAATGTAAAACAGCACAGGTGGCTCCTCAGATTTTATGTATAGAGTTGCCATATGACCTGGCAGTTCTTCTCCTCAGCATAACCATGAAAAAGAAAAGCATGTGTCCGAACAAAACTTGTATATGAATGTCCATACCAGCATTATTCACAATAGTCAAGTGGAAACTGCCCAAACCTTCAACCCGTGAATGACAATTAAAATGTGGAGTACAGATTCAACAGAGCATCACTTAGCAACAAAAAAGAATGAGGTATTGATTCGCACTACTGTGTGAGCAAAACTCCAATACATTATGTAGTTAAGTGAAAGAAGACAGTCAAAAAGGCTGTCACCAGACAGAGTCCACCGAGGTCCCCAAAGAGGAGATGGAGATCTCAACTCACCCCACCCATGGACTAGATTGTAGGTTCAATGATTTCTGTCACAGAAAAGAATTTTCAAGGGCATAAAGAGGTTTATTAGGCATAATTTTAAAAGCATACACTCAGACTAGAGTGTGGGCTTTCATGGGCACATTATAGTCTGGGCTAGGGATTTTTATGTGATTTTGGTGAGGTCCTCCAGATAAGTGATTTAGGATGCGTATTCCCACTGTTTGTCAGGTGGTCTGGCATGCTGGGTTAGAATGCAAACCATTTACCTGTGTTCGAAGCTGAGATAGGGCACCCACTAATACTGCTGCTTCCTTGAGAACAAAGGCCTGTGGGACAGAGGGCAGTTTATACGTGAAAAGCACAGAAAAGCACAGAGCCCAATTCACAGGCCTATTGTGTCCTTAAGACCCTTTGAAAATATTTCTTTGCAGTGCATTTCCTGGAAGTTCAAGGCTTGGGTAACTCTTTGTGTCTTAAAGCTGCAATTTTTCCTCAAAATTAATATTTAAAAATTATCAATGTTTAGTCTACTTTTTACCTGTATCTTTAATTTCTCTATCCCACTTCAAAGCCACATACAATAGGATTTTGTTTATATATGAAATGTCCTAGCTGGGTGTGGTAGTGCACACCTATAATTCCAGCATTCTGGGAGGCTGAAGCAGGAGGACCACAAGTTGAAGACAAGCCTGGGCAACTTAATGACTTAGAAAAAAAAGATTGAGAGGGAGAGGGAGAGAAAAAGAGAGAGGGAGAGAGAGAAGAGGGAGTGAGGGAGGGAAGGAGGGAGGGAGGGAAGAAGGAAGGAAGGAAGGAAGG
>PVLD010031212.1:0-15979 GCA_004027595.1 Dinomys branickii | reverse complement strand
TGCTCAGCAATAAATGCCTGTGGACAAACTATGGTGATTACTTTGCGTTCTGTTCTGTCACACAATGTACCCTACCTGGTGACAATTCAAGCCCTCGCACATATCCCCTTACTCCAAAGATACATTCTGTCACAAACCCACTTGGCTCTTCTTCTGTAGTAGCATACGTGGAATTTTCCTATCCCTGGGGGGACTTTTAATTTGATTTAAATGTAGCAGATGGCAGTGAATACAAAGGCCATCTATGTAGCATCCTTGACGATGGTTCCATTTTGGTGAATTCTCACCAGAGGTTGACTGGACAGATGTGAGGGTGGACTTTGTGTGGCTTCAAACCACAGCTTATCTCCACACAGATTGGAAGTGTTTGCTATGAAAGTTTAATAGATTCTGCTGTTGCACCACATGCCGGATAGTTTTCAGTGATAACTTCATTTTAGAAATTGAGTTTTACACTGAGTCTTCTACCAAAATTCTTGTAGCTATTTTTGTTTCGTCAATTATGTGTATTTATTTTTCCAATTTCTAGAAACATGCATGCAACTTTTGTTCTCAGATGCAAACCAGAATAGGGGCCTCCCGACACCTGACACCTCTGTTAATAAGTGGCTCGTCGTGCACCTCGTTTCTCGCTGTAGAAATCTTCAGGACTGAGGCGGCCTCCATTCTCCTCAAATGTTAAAACACAGACTACGAAGATCTGCTCCACGACTCTGTGTAGGACTTTGTAATTCTTCTCATCAGAGGTGGGTCTGTTTCCTCCCTTCTTCAGCTTGAATGGGCCTTCGTATTTCATACATAAAATAAATGAATGTAATAACTATAGAAATGTAAATACGTTTAAAATGTATTTTTTATCATTCCTAATAGTTAAAATGAAATGTATGGTGTGTCCTGGTGTCCAGGGTGGCAGCTACATTTGCAAGTCTGTCCCTGCAGTCCTAGCTGTCATTGTCCCTTTCCCATAAACATTTTAAAAATGTAAAATTATTAAAATATATTCCATAGATCTCACCCATTTAACCTGTACAGTTCAGTGGTTTCTGCTATATTCACAGAGCGACGCAGTCATCATAGCAATGAATTTCAGAGCATTTGTTTTATCATCCCTAAAGGAAACCTTTAACCTATGAGTAATCACCCAAGTGCCCTTCACTCACACTGACTTTACACAATCATTAATCTATATTCTGTCTCTATAGATTTGAGTATTCTAGACATGTCATATAAATAAAGTATTGTAATATTGGTTCCTTCTGGTTGGCTTCTTTAATAGTGTTATGTTTTCTAAGCTCATCCACACTGTGACATACATATGTATGCTCATTACCTTTTATCATTAAATAATGTACCTTTGTGCAGATACCCCACATTTTACTGATCTTTTCATTGGTTGATGGACATTTAGATTGTTTCCATTATTACAATTAAATGAACATTCACAAGTTTTTACACAGGCATATGCATTCAATTCTGTTTGGTATACTCCTAGAAGAGGAATTTCTTGTTCATACGGAATCTCTATCTTCAGATTTGTGAAGAACTGTTAAACTGTCTTTTCAAAGCAGCCCTACTATTTTACATCCTTACCAACAATACCTAATGATTCCAGTACATCCACATCCTCACTAACACTTATTATGGTTTACCAAGTACGATTCATGTTTCCATGAAATGTCTTTGGAAATGTCTCTCCATGAAATGTCTTTCCATGAAATGTCTTTGCTTTCATAAAACTTTCATAGTTATATTTCTAAAAGAGAAATATAAGAAAGCAGTTCTTTGGAAACATAATTTTTAAATTTTTATGTATGGTGACAAGTACAAATTCAGAACCACATTTCAAAGTCTTGAATAATCTAGCACCATTTATCTTTCTTTCATTAATTTTTGCTTTAGTCAGGTCCCAAATGCTACCTTCTCACTTCTTTTGCTCTGGAAACGCTCCACTGTTTTATTTATTTCTGTTTCCTTCCATCGTGAAAGTAGTTTTTCTAACTGCCAATCAAAATTTAATTAGGATATTCCTGTTCTGACCCTTCATCATATATTGGAGTTTTCTTCCTATAAATGCCTTTTACATTTCCTTTTATTTTTAGATAAAATGTGCTAGTTTTCTTTCACCAACTCAACTGGAAACTTCTAGAAAGTATAAATTATTTTTAACGCATTTTTTGTGACTCCTCCATTGATAGGGCACTTAATGGATCCTGTACTTGCAAACTTCTGACAAAGAAACTGGAGAGTAGGAGTGAGATTCAACGGCAGGACACCTTCCTGAGAGTGTGCAAAGTCCGGGGTTAAATTTATCAGCCCTGAAAAACAAAAGATGGAGCTGTTACTGTTACACATATGCAACATGCTAGACACTTACCCTTTGTAAAAATTGGAATAATGTTCATGGAACTATTATAGCCAGAAAATATAAAGCACTTTATAATATGAATTATACAATATGCTACTTACTGCAAGCTCATATTCTGATGGAAAATAAGATTTATTCTTTTTTATATATCCATTAATATTCATTACGATTGGTATTATGGAAAGAAAAATCTCTTTCACTTTAGTCATGGATTCTGAGTAGAAAGTTATTTAACTGCTAGAAAACTGATCTGCCACAGTTTCACACCCACAGCAATATAGAACAATTTCTGTAGTACAATTTTCATTTACTGTGTTTTTTTAGTTTTTTTTTTTGTGGTACTGGGGATCGAACTCAGGACCCTGTACTTGCTAGGCAAGCGCTTATTCCACTGAGCTATATCCCCAGCCCCTTCATTTACTGTTATGGCGTGCATTAAAGTCTAAAGAAATATGACAGGGGATGTTAAGGTTAGGTTCAATGATGGCATGATATAAGGACAGAAATCATAAGTATAATTAAACATCAGAAGTGACAATGCAGTATAAAATATGGGGAGAAATCAGTGCTAGTGCTTCAAGTTCTATCAAGCCATTTATTTTTCTCTACATTTGTAGATTTATCAGCACATTATTAACTTTGCATTTATTTAAACCTTTAACATTTCAGAATGTAAGGCATTCTGCATGTTCCCCATAAAGTATTCGTCAAAGGAATGCTTGATTACTATACAAATGAAAACAATAAGCCAGTAGCCTAAAGAAAATAAAAAGTGTATTTTTTCCCACAGTAGAGTCTGAGGTGAGCAGTGTGGTTTGGCAGCCATCTTTGCTCCAGGCAATCCTTCAGGGAACAGGCTTCCATCCACTTTGTGTCTGAGTGATATCTTAGAGAACTGTCTTCACTTGCTTGAGTGAAGCTGGTTTTTGCTGCTTCTTTCAGTTTGTGACATGGGAACCTCAATACTAGGGCTTAGGGCAAGGAATTGTAGACTGGGCCTGAAGTAAGCGTTATTCCTGCTGAAACTTATTGGTAAGAGCTTGATCACACTACACCTGTCTACAAGGGGCACTGAGGAATAATGTCCTGCTTGGCCATTCCAGTTGGCTAGCGTACCCTTTAAAGATATAGAAATAGAGTTTGGGCAAGTTGTAGTGTCCTTAACTTTCACCCAGATGAAAATCCTTCCTTTGAGACTGAGAAACCTGAGGCTGGAGAGGCTATCATTAACAATCAATATAACTGTCATGGTTTTAGACTTATAACCCCTACCACTTTCCACTGCAGCAATAGTATAGGAAATAATCTCTACTATTATTTCTGCTTGAACCACCAGACCCTTACTATGTATGTGATCCTGAACAAAAACTTCTACCACTCAATATCCTTAGGACCTTGGACATGTAACTATTATCGTGCTCCATCTATCTGACCATGACTACCTAAACTTTACCTAGCAACATTTATCTTTCTTTCATTAATTTTTGAATAGTAGTGGTGACAGTGGATATCCTTGTCTTGTTCCTGTCTTTAAAGTGAAAGCTTTCAGTTTTTGTCCATTTATATGATATTAGCTGTTGGTTTGTCACAGATGGCTTTGATTAGATTGAGGTAGAGGCCATCTATTCCTATTTTTTCTAGGGTTTTTAACCTGAATGCATGTTGGACTTTATCAAAAGCTTGTTCTGCATCTGTTGAGATGATCATGGGTTTTTTGTCTTTGGCTCTATTGATATGGTATATTACATTAATTGATTTGTGAATATTGAACCATCCCTGCATTCTTGGAATAAATGCAACCTGGTCATGGTGTGTAATTTTCCTTATGATTCACTGTGTTCTATTTGCTAGTATTTTATTGAGTATCTTTGCATCTATGTTCATTAGCGAGATTGGCCTGTAGAAATACTTCAAAGAATCAACAACTATGATCTCATGCTACTGAAAAGTTTCTGCACATTTAAGGAAATCACCAGCAGAATAATAAGAAAAGCCACAAATTTGGAAAAAATCCTAGGTGACTAGCCCTTGGACAAAGGTCATCTATGTAGAACATATAAAGAATTAAAAAACATCAGTCCCTCTGAATTCCAAGACCTAGTCCAAAATTGGGCAGCTGAGATGAATACACAATTTTCAGATAAAGAATTACAAGTGGCACATAAATATATGAAAAAATGTTCAACATCATTAGTTATTCAAGAAATTCAAATTAACACAACGTTTAGACTTAACTTCACTCCAGTATGTATGGCTATCATTAAGGCATCAACCAATAACAAATGCTGGCGAGGCTGTAGAGAAATAGGAAGTCTTTTCCACTGCTGGTGGGAATGCTGACTGGTTAAACGACTGTGGAGATCAGTTTGGAATTCCTCAGCAAACTGGTCTACAGGTCCCATTCAACCCAAATATTCCCTTTCTGGGTATTTTCCCAGAAGATGTGAAAACATCATTGTTATGGTTGATACATTTTGTCAACATGGGGAGTCTAGAGGTTTGGCTGAGTGATTCAGCGCGAAGCCAGGGTGCTTACTCTGTATACACCCTGAGCCTGTGGAAGAGGAAGGCATGGAGATTGTGTGAGAGCTACACAGCCCTGGCTGGGGGTAGCCTGTTTACAATGTAGGGGAAGGAAAGAGGCTGCTTTGCCAGAATTTCTCCCTTTTTCTGGTTGTTTTTGCTGTGCTCTGCTGCCATGAACAGTTTGTGCTCTACCATCTGCCACTCTGCCTCTGAACCATCCAAGTATGGACTGAGACCTCCACAAACTGTAAGCTAAATAAACCTTTCCTCCCTTCATTTTGGGCGTTGGGTATTTTGTCTCAGCAATGAGAGAAAAGTAACCGAGACAATCATATCACAAAATATATGTGCACCCATGTTCATTGCAGTACAATTTGTACTTGCTAAGTTGTGGAAGCAACCCAAATGTCCATCCACTGAGGAGTGGATAAAAAACTGGTAATTTTATATAATGGAATACTACTTAGCTATAAAGAAAAAGTTGAGGCTTTTCTAGGTAAATGGTCACAACTAGAGACCATATTCATAAGTGAAATAAATCAGACTTGCATGTGTAAGCAATGTATTATCTCACTAGTGTAAGAATCTGAAAGAGTGAGTAAAAACTAGGAGGTATGATAGACATTGTGCAATGAACGGAAAATGTCTCATATGTATTGGACAACTGGATGTGGGAACAGAGAAGAGAAAGAAGGGGAAATTATGTATGAAGTATATACAGGATTGCTAACAGTTGTACTACTGTCTTCTATTGCTGTACTGAAAGGCACAGTTAATGATTACTTAGTTGATCACTGTTGCATGTCTCTATTTATTTTCCTGAGAAGCCACTTTGAAGATATCAATACATAATACAACAACCATTGTTAATTTCCTAACACTTTGTCTATAACTCTGTATAGTTTGTATTGTTCTTATGCTATTTTGTAAATGGATGTCTGTTTAATATGTTTTCTTTTATGTTTAAAATTAAAAGAAGGAATCACCAATAGGGTGAAAAGAAAACCCATGAATTGGGAAAAAAATTTAGCCAATTTCCTTCAGACAAAGAACTCCTATCTAGAACATATAAAGAATTTTTAAAAATAAGGCCCCTGAAATTCAAAGACCCAATAGAAAAATGGTTATCTGATGTAAATATACACTTCTCACACGAAGAAATACAAATGGCAAATAAATACATGAAAAAAATTCAGTGTGATTAGTTGTTTAAAAAATGCAAATTAAAACAACACTGAGATTCCATCACACCACAGAAAGAATGGTTATCATCAAGAAATCAACCCATAACAAATGCTGGGGGGCGCTGTGGGGAAAAAGGAACTCTTCTCTACTGTTGATGGGAGTGTTGACTGGTGCAGCCACTGTGAAAATCAGTCTGGAGATCCCTCAGTAAACGAGGATTAGAGGTCCTATTCAACCCAGCTATTCTCCTTTTGGGTATTTTTCCAGAAGAACTACAAATATCATACCACAGTGATATATGTACATCCATGTTTATAGCTGCTGAATTTATAATAGCTAAATTATGGAGGCAACACAAATGCCCATCAATTGAGTAATGGATAAAAAAGTTGTATTTTTACACAATGGAATACTACTCAGCTATAAAGAAAGATAAACTTGAGGCTTTTATAGGCAAATGAAAGCAACTTGAGTCCATACTTGTTATGGTTTATACATTGTGTCAATTTGGGAAGTCTAGAGGTTTGGCTGAGTGACTCAGCAGGAAGCTTAAGGTGCTTACTCTGTACATATCCTGAGGCTGTGAAAGAGGAGGACATGGCGACTGTGTGAGAGCTACACACCCTGTGGGTGGGGGTAGGCTATTTACAAGGTAAGGAGAAAAGGAGGCTGCTTGCAGCTCTTCCTCCCTTTTGCTGGTTGCTTTGCTGTGCTCTGCTGCCATGAACAGTTTGCCCTCTGCCATGTGCTACTCTGCCTCTGAGCCAGCCAATATGGACTGAAAGCTCCACAAACTGTAAGCAAAATAAACCTTTCCTTCCTTCATTTTGGGTTTTGGGTATTTTGTCTCAGCAATGAGAGAAAAATAACCAAGACCGAATTTGGTACCGGGAGTGGGGCTGTTGCTGTGACTATACCCGACCATGTGATTCAAGAGTCTTTGGGAATTGCTTGTGGGAAGAGTTTGAAAAGGTTTGGAGATGTCTTGTCAGAGCTCAGAAAACCAGAAGGCTAATGAAGAACCTGGAGTAAAGGCCAGGTTCAGAAGGTTTCTGAGGGGAAGCACTTCATTAGTCGTTGGACTCCAGACAATGTATGTTACGGCTTGGCAGAAAGATTGTCTGCATTTTGCTGTTGTCCAGAGACTTTGCCTAATACTGAGATTAAGGGCAGCAGTGAACTGATTAATCTGGTAAAGAAATTTCAAGACAGTCAAATGTTGGGAAAGTGGCATGGCTATTGTTGGGGGCTTTTAGCCATATCTGTGTTAAAATTCAAGAGCAAAGAGCCCAGTAGGATGATTTAAAATGTTGTGATTTTGCCAGAAAGGAAGCTCCTGTAAAGCTGGGGATTGAAAAGACAAGACTGAGGAACTCTTTATTGCTGAGAAGGAACAAGAAAATAAAAAAGAAGGTGCAAATTGTTATACAGATTTAATGAAATTCCCATTAAAGTACCGTTGGCACACATCATAGTTCTAGAGAAAACATACCTTAAATTCATCTGGAACCAGAAGAGACCCACAATAGCAAAAGCAATTCTGGGCAATAAGGACAAGTCAGGTGGAATCACAATCCCTGACCTGAAATTATACTACAAAGCTACTGTAATAAAATCAACCTGGTACTGGCTCAAATACTCCTCTGAGGATCAATGGAACAGACTGGAAGATGCAGCCAAAACCACAAACACACTCAGCCACCTAATATTTGACAAAGGTGCCAAACAAACTCACTGGAAAAGAGATGGCCTGTTTAATAAATCGTGCTGGAAAAATTGGCTTGCCTCTTGCCAAAGACTGAAAACAAACATAAGTCTACCACCATGCACTGAAGTCAAAGTGGATCACAGATCTCAATATTAAAACGGAAATACTAAACCTATTGGAAGAGAAAGTAGGTAAAAATCTTGAAGACATAGGAGTAGGCAGAGAGTTCATGAACAAAAATCAAACTACAAGAGAAAAACTTCAAAGAATCAATAACTGGGACCTCATCTTACTCAAAAGTTTTTGCACATCTAAAGAAATCATCAGAAAAGTGAAAGGAAAACCCACAAATGGGGAAAAAATCCTACTCGCTGTCCCTCAGACAAAGGTCTTCTATCTAGAACATACAAAGAATTAAAAATCATGAACCTGTCCATATTCAAATACCCAATTGAGAAATGGGCATCTGAGGTGAATACACACTTCTCAGATAAAAAAATACAAATGGCAAATAAATATATGAGAAAATGTTCTCCATCTTTAGTCATTGGAGAAATGCAAATAAAAACAACATTGAGATTTCATCTCACCCCAGTAAGATTGGCCAGCATTAAGCAATGAACCAATAACAACTGCTGGTGAGGCTGTGGAGATATAGGGACTCTTCTCTACTGCTGGTGGGAATGCAGCCTGGTGAAACCACTGTGGAGATCGGTTTGGAGATTCCTCAGCAAACTGAGTCTAGAGGTCCCATTCAACCCAGCTATTCCCCTTCCCCTTCTGGTTATTTTCCCAGAAGATCTGAAAACATCATATTACTGCAATATGTGCACCCATGTTTATAGGAGCACAATTTGTAAATGCCAAATCGTGGAAGGAACCCAAATGTCCATCCACAGAGGACTGAATTTAAAAAATGTGGCATTTTTATATAATGGAATATTACTCAGTTATGAAGAAGGACAGATTTGGGGCCTTTGTAGGCAAATGGTCACAATTGGTCACTGTACTCATAAGTGAAATAAATCAGAGGTTCATGTGCAGACAACGTATTGTATCATTGGTGTAGGGATCTGAAGGTGGGAATGTGGATTGGGTGTGTGAAGGGAATCTGCTCAAAGGTAGGGAGCAGGTGAGATGAAGGGAGGAAGAAAAGGAAGAAAGGAACAAATATGCATCTATATATGTATATGCAGGATGGCTAATCTGGTGCCACTGTTGACCTGTGTCACTTTATGGTAAGGAACATTTCATGATTGTTTGATCAAGATTGTATGTTTATTTGTGATTTTAGGAGCATACACTTTAATGTTATCAATGTGTGGTGCAGCAACCATTGGTGATTCCCTGTCACTTTATCTATAATTCAATTTTGATTGTACTGCGCTTGTGCCACTTTGTGTCTTTTTGTTAATGTTTTCCTTTTTTGTTATTGTTTTTTTTGTTTTCTTTGTTTATTTTTTTTTATACTTTTAAAAATAAAAAAAATAAAATAGAAAGATATTCATTGCTCATGGATAGGAAGAACCAACACTGTGAAAATGGACATACTCCCTAAATTGTTGTACAGATTCAGTATGATCCCAATTAAATTTCTAGTAGTATTCCTCACAGATCTAGAGAAAAAAATTCCTAAAATTCATCTGGAACCAGAAGAGGCCTAGAGTAGCAAAAGCAATCCTGGAAAACAAAGGAAAGCTAGGAAGCATCACAATCCCTGACTTGAAATTATACTACACAGCTACTGTGATAAAATCAGCATGGTACTAGCAGAAAAAAAACAGACCTGAAGATCAATGGAACAGGATAGAAGATGCAGATACAAGTACAAACACACTCAGCCACCTTATCTTTGACAAAGGGGTCAAACATGTTCCCTGGAAGAAAGATAGTCTCTTTAACAAGTGGTGCTAGAAAAACCGGCTTTCCACATGCCAAAGACTAAAACTACACCCATGTCTATCACCATGCACTAAACTAAAATCAAAATGAAACAAAGATCTAAATAGCAAAACAGAAACACTAAATCTACTGAAAGAGAAAGTAGATAAAACTCTCAAAGACATAGGAATAGGCAGAGGGTTCATGAACAAAAACCAAACTGCATGGGAAATACTTCAAAGAATCAACAGCTTGGATCTTATCTTATTGAAAAGTTTCTGCACTTCAAAAGAAATCACCAACAGAGTAAACATAAACCCGTGAATTGGGAAAAAATTTTATCCAACTAACCCTCAGAATAATGGCTCCTATGTAGAGCATATAAAGAATTTAAAAACTTCATCCCCCCTAAATTCAAAGACCCAATCAAAAAAGGACATTTGAGATGAACAGACAATCCTCAGATGAAAAAATATTACTGGTGAACAAATATATGAAAAAATGTTCAACATCATTAGTCTTTTGACAATTACTAATTAAAACAACACCGAGATTTCATCTCAGCCCACAGAGAATGGCTATAATTGAGAAATTAACCAATGACAAATGTTGGAGAGGCTGTGGGGAAAAAGGAACACTTCTCCACTGCTGGTGGGAGTGTTGGCTGGTTTAAGCACTGTGGAAATCAGTCTGGAAATTCCTCACAAAACTAGGACTGGTAGTCCCACTTAACCCAGCTATTCCCCTTCTGGGTATTTTTTCAGAAGAACTCAAAACATCATACCACAATGATATATGCGCACACATATTTATAACAGTGCAATTTGTCATAGCTAAATTTTGGAAACAACCCAAATGCCCACTAACTAAGGAATGGATAAAAAAGATGTGGTATTTTTATACAATGGGCTATTACTCAGCTATAAAAAAGATAAACTCAAGGCTTTTATAGATAAATGGGTGCAAGTAGAGACTATCCTCATAAGTGATATAAATTAGACCCACATGTGTAAACATCACATTGTCTCCCTGGTGTAAGAACATGAAAGTGTAAATAAAACCAGAAATGTACAATAGATAATAAGAAAGGGAAAGCACCTGCTCAAAGGAAGGAACAACTGGGATGAGGGAAAGATGAAAAACTACTGAGGCAAATTATATAAATATATATATGTATATATATGGATCAGTATCATAACTGTACTGTTGGTGCCTGATGGTTTGTTGAGGGGAACGTTAATAATTAAAAGGTTTTTGTTTGTTTGTTTGTTTTTACTATTTTGACCAATTCTGCATGCTTGTTTCTGGTAATCTGAGCAACTTATGTGACAACAACAATTTGCAGTATAATACCCAATAGTCAATTCCTACAATCCTGCCTAGTGCCAGTATGTATTGTCTCTAATATTCTTTTAAATTATTATTTACTTATCTTTTTAATGATTTGATTAATCCTCTATTCTTACATCTGGTGAACTGAGCAACTTCGTTGAAGATAACAGTATGTAATATAACCACCACTGTTAATCCCTATCATTTGATTAGAAACCCTGTATCATTTTTAATGTCCTTGTTTGTGTTGTTTGTATTTTGCTTTTTTTGTAGTTTTTCTTTAAAATATAAAAGGAATATATATACACACACACACAAGATATTTAAGATAATTGTACACTAGTTTCTATTGGTTCACTGTATGGAACAGTTAATAGTTAATTATTTGATCATCTTGCATGTCTATACCTGGTAATCTGAGCAAATACTATGAAGGTAACTATATGTAATTCAACAGTCATTGTTAATTTCAAATATCTTTTTTTGAAATTCTGTATTGTTTTTACTGCTTTCATGTTGTTTTGTTTTATTTTGATTTTGTTCTTTTCGCTTTAAAAAATAAAGTAAAAGCATACAAAAGAACGTATATACTACATATTGTAAAATGGGAAATAATTGTTCAAAAGGAAAAAAGAACCAGGATGGGTGAAAGGGGAAAGTACAGTAGAGAAAAGGGAAAAATGCAAGTCAGTTATATGATTAGTGTCTCTTATATCATTAAAAAGGTTTGTGTTAGTATCGATTGAAGATATTTTTATGGCCATATCTTATACCCTGACCAACTACATTAAGATAAGAATATATATTAACTATTGTTATTATCCTATTATTTTGTTATAAAATATTTGTTTTATCTTTACTCTGAAAAATAAAAAGGATATAAATCAGAAATTCCTATCAAATTTAAAACCTTGCCAACCTCCAGAATTTCACCCATGTTCCTTTCTACTTTTACCTCCCACCCCTTCCACAGTCCTGAACTTTTCTGTATAACGTTTACCATGCTCTAGAATTTCAAATAATGGGAGAATAAGGCAATGTGTGCTCTTATGTATAAAGGTTCTCTCACTCAAATACGATGTTTTGGAATTGCACTGGGGTTGTGCGTGTCCGTCCTTTTTTATTTTTATATTGCTTTCTGTTGTTTATATTTGTCAGTAGTATTTGTTTTTCCTTTTCTTTCTGATAGAAAGGTGACTTACTTTCATCTTTTGGGTATTTTGAAACCATAGTTTGTGTGTTTCTTTCCTTTCTAGGAGACAACTAAACTCTTTTCATTTTTTTTCATTTTTTGAATAAAGCTGCTCCAAGTTTTCTGCTGTGAGTCTTACTCACAGGCATATGTTTTGATTTATCTTACATGTACACATTCTAGGTCATAGATTAGGAACATATTTAGATTCATGAGAAGTTGTTGTATCCGACTCACAAGTGGGCCCAGTCAGCTTTCTCCCCACCAATTAAATGGGTACTTCAGTCTCTTCACATCCTTCCCTGTACTTGGTATTGTCAAAATTCCTCGTGTTATCTATTCTAATGAGTGTGTAGTGGTATCTCATCATGTTTTTAATTTTCTTTCCCTGGAGTGAAGTGAGACAGTGGTGGGGTCAAGCAAGCCTTGGAGAGACCATAACTGATTTGCTTGCTTCTTCCATTGGACCCTCCCTCTTATTAACTTTTCTTGTATTTATTTTTTGAATTTTTTCATCTTGGATTGCATTCTTATTGTTCCATCTATCATATTTTAAAAATTGCTAGTATTTTAAAGGCAATTTTTGATTCAAAGCACTACTGAGCAAAAGGAGATACAGATCTCTATACTTTCTACTCCCCACAATGTCAACATCCTCCCCATATGAGGAGGATGACTGATGAGTCTACACTGACACAACAGAAGCATATATTTAAAACCTAAGTAACTATTGTTAGGCATTCTGGCGTGAGTAAAACAGAACAAGGTAAAAAAGGCCTTTATTGCAGGCACAGAGAAGGGTACAGGATGGAGGGGAGACGTGGAGCTTCCCAATGCATGCCCAGGAGAACAATGGCTATACAGGGCCATGATGGCTATGGGGTTTAGGCGGTGGTCTGTCTGATTCAGCCGGTAGGGACTGGGCAGAGGATGGAAAGAAGGAAACAAGATGTTGTGATAATGAAGTAGGAAGCTGTAATTTGACTGGGGAGAATGAAGGCGGGGCTTGATACATGGCCTCCAGTGGACTGTGCCTTATTGGTTGCCACTATGATGACTTGGTTGAATTTCTATTTAGGCAGAAACCCATTATTCCTGTCCTTTGGTTATATGGGGTGATGACTCTCTTAGCCTGCTTCCTGCTAAGAAGTGGTGTTGCCTTGACAGGGAGAGAGGGGACGACAGGCATCACCTATAAAGAGGCCAGTGTTAGGGGTCTCAGTTAGGATGATGAGTTCATTAGTGGTGATTGAGGGGGAGTCTGGTTTGGACAAAGTGGGAAAAAATTTAAAAACACAGCACATTATGAGTAGACGGGTCATTGTTATGATTACAGGACCCAGAAGTAGAATCAGAAAGGGGGCCCATGATCCAAATGTGTCATTCCACCAAGACCATGGTGAGGGGGAAGAGTATTGATTTTCTCACTCTTGGCTCTTGTGGTCTAGCCAAGTGCAAAGGCTCTTTATCTTGTCCATGATGATCCCTGATTCATTTAATCCATAGCAGCATTCCTCTCCCAACATAGCACAGGCGTCATCCTCCTTGGCTGTCAGGATATCAAGAGGGTGTTGGTGTTCAGGGGTAGCCACTGCAAAGTGATTTACCTGGTTTTGGGGTGAGTGTACAGCAGGTGTTATGTCATCTGTTCTTTGGTAAAGCTTGAGGGACAGTCGGTGAATGTTCCCAAGACTATTCCCTCTGCCCCTAAACCAATTCCTATGACTGTGAAAATGCTTCCTCAGTAAGGATTGGAAAGTGAGTAGCTCTAGTTTTGAGAGTGAGATGAGTGTCCTGAAGCTGGGATAGGAGAGACATTTTTAATTGAGAATTTACTGCCAGGGCTGGGACCAGGAGGACTGGTTTGCAAGATCCTGTCCATTGAAGAGAAAGACAAGGATAAGCCTTTTTTTTTTGCATCCTATAAACCATCCCTTGGTGAACAGATGGCTGTGTTTTTGTGTGTGTGTGTGTGATGCAGTAAGCACAGTAGCGAAGGTCTTTGACCTGAAGAGAGGATTTTTTTGTACTGAGAGATTAGACAAGTGAGATTAGCTAACCATTGTTCAGAGCTGTGAATAAATAGAGGGCCTACTATGGCTGGGTTACATGGGAAAAAGAGGTGAGAAGCATTCCAGTGTGTGCGGGCTACCATGTACAGATCCTTTCAGTAAGGACCTCAGAGCCAGCATTCTGTGAGGTTTGAAGAATGTGAGAGACTGGCATAGGTGTGTGAGAGGAGCTGGGGAGTAGGGGAGTGACTTTTTGTTGTAGGACAGTTGGAGGGTAGGCTGTGACATTGATAATAGGAAGTGGGGTCACAAGCCTAATTTTTAAGGTCATAAAATTGCCATAAGGCGCTTACCATGAACAGTTTAGATTATGGGAGTACCCAAGTTGTTCCCAGGGGGAATTGGTGATGTAATGAATTGGGAATTGAATGTTACCCGTGTGAAACTATCAACCTAATCGACAAATCAGGCAAATATGGGTGGGTCTGCATCTTTTGATGCACATCTCCAGGATGACTTACCGGAATTTCTTTTTGAGCAGAAACCCATCAACTATCAGAGACAGATTCTCCAAGGGACAATTGTATACAGCTGGGAGGAGCAGAGCATTATAATGAGAACTCATGCATCTTAGAAATCTTTGTACAAATTCAGAGAAGTTGAGGCATGGACAATTTCTTAAAGGTGAAAATGAGGAAGATTACTTCAGATCTTTTGAAACCATAATCCTTGGCCATAGGCTTATCAAATGTGATGTCAGCCTGAGGTTGGACACACAGCTGTTGGGAGGAGCACTCTGTAGAGGTTTCTGGTACATGACTGTGGGCCAGAATGCTGTGTGATTGTTTCTCTCAGGCATTGTGTGTCAGACCCCTTTTTCATACATTCTAGCTTTATCCATTTTTGTTATAGCTGACATAAGTGCCTCTGTTTTGATTCTGACAACTTTTTTTCTTTTTGATATTTTTTATTTTTGGTCAATGCATGTTTGTAGTAATAATGTTGACATTTCTTGTGTGCAGTTGGTGCATGTACATAACACATCTCCATTCCTTCTTTTATCAGTTTTCCCACTCCTCCTTCCTCCATCACTGGGTCCTTTTCCATTTGAGAAAGAAACATCCCTGCTTCTGAGTTTTTATATTTAGGTTTCCCTTCTGTATGAATTCTTTCCCAGTGCCTCCAGAGTTGTGACTTCTTTTCAGAGTATTCTAGATTTAGTACCTTGATAGTGCTTCTCTGGACTGTGAATTTTCTCATGTGTAGTGAAGGATGATTTACCAAACAAAATTTTCTTACATTTGTTAACATTCATGTAGTTTCCACAAGTATGAAGACATTTAGGCCTCAGTGTGAAAGGTTCCTCTACATTCACCACATTCATAAGGTTTTCCCCCAGTATGGAAACTCTGCTGCACTGTCATGTCTGACTTCATGCTGTAGGAGTTCTCACATTGATCATACCATAGGGTTCCTTCTCTGAATTCTTCTGTTGTATAACAATGTTGTGCTCACATTCAGGGAAGTCACAGGATTTCTCCCCTGTGTGTGTCTGATATTTAGTGAGATCAGTTTTTTAAATAGTTTTTCTCCTTACCATAGTAAAGAGAGCTGACTTCTAATGGACTTTCCCAGGTTCAGTATTTTCCCTACAGGCCTGTTCTTGGTATATGTAATACATTCTTTTTAATAATTTTGCTTCATAGAGAGGACTTTGCAGTGTTCACTATACTGAAAGTCCCATTGCCTCGTTGGAAACTTGGCATACAGACCAAAAT
>PVLD010031211.1:0-15978 GCA_004027595.1 Dinomys branickii | reverse complement strand
AAATGTGGAAGCAACCCAAGTGCCCATCCACAGAAGACTGGATTAAAAAATTGTGGCATTTTTATATAATGGAATATTATTCAGCTATAAAGAAAGACAGTTTTGGGGACTTTGTAGGCAAGTGGTCAAAACTGGAGTCCATACTCATAAGTGAAATAAATCAGCGATACATGTGCAGGCAACATATTGTATCACTGGTATAAGAACCCGAGCGTGGGAATATAAACTAAGAGACATGAAAGAAATATGTTCTAAAACAAAGAACAGATGGGACGAGAGAAAGGAGAAAAGAAAGAGATAAAAATGTATGTATGTATATATGAATATACATATATGCAGGAGGGCTAACATGGTTCTACTATTGTATTATATCACTTAATGCTAAGGAATAATCGATGACGGGTTATTTGATCAATCCTGTATGTCTGTATGTGTTATCCTGAACACACACTTCGAAGATATCAATATGCAAAGCAGCAACTATTGGTGGTTTTTTGTTGTTGTTGTTGTTGTTATTGTTGTTTGCCTGTTTTGTTTTTTGTCTTTGGATTTTTGGTTTTTGTGTTTTTTCTGTTGTTGAGAGGATTAATTGTCTGACTAATTTTGCATGTCTGTATATGGGTTCATATATTTACACTTCGAAGATATCAATGGATAAAGCAATAACCACTGTTGAGAACATGTCACCTTGTCTATAGATTAGTTGTGATTGTACTATTTTTTATGCTAATTGGTGTCTGTTTGTTAATATGTTTTTGTACTTTTATTTTAAAAAAAAAGAGCTACTAGAAACACGAAAGAAAAAGAGAGAGATTTACAAGAAATTGAAAAGTGATGTGGCACCTTAAGAGAAGTTTAAGGATTCTCACATAATTCATTCAAGCCACCCTTCAATTTTCTTCATAAATTCCCAAATCTCTGATACAGAAAGGATTCTTTCATGATAAATGCGTTTGTTTTTAATTTGTAGCAGATCTGATTCCTCCACTTAAAAATCATACCAGTATCAGGCAATAAGGAGCTAATAGAATCACCTGCATTAGAAATTGGAACATGCTGGTTATAATAAAATATCCCTCTAACTTAATGTATAGCCCTTGAAAGTTAATTCTCCCACTCTACAACACATTTTCTGCACAGATTAGACAAGATCAGGTGCATTCAGGGTAGTATGGCCATAGACTTCTGCACAGATTAAATGAAAATGTTGCCATACCTGTTCTCAGAGGTCTCTTCCCTCATAGAGCATTCTGTGATCTTTGATTTTCACTGATGAATATTTCTCCTTTCCAAGAGGCTGAGCAGGAGAAGTACAATAAAACAGGAAAAAGCATTAAGAAAATATCACAAGCTAACAGATTAGAAAGGCTATACCACTGCCTCCTCAGAAACATTGAAGAAAATATGATAGTTATACATGTGGTTATAAAGAATACGGTTCTTTTTGGAAGCAAGAGAGGTCAGACCTGAGGGCTGGGAGTATTTTGCTAACACAGGTTCATATTTCTCTTAGAAATCATAGGAGATACAAGGTAGAAGCAGCTATCTTTTAGCTGTAAAATAAAAAGCAAACTGCAGTTAAGGAAAACACAAATGTAATTATTATGGTGCCCAAAATAACCCAAACACATGCACTCCAGAATTTACTAGGTACCATATGCATCTTTCTACTTAACTACACTGCAACTTTCATAGACAAACGCTTTCATTAAGGGCATGTGAAAACACACATTCTGCGCCATGAACTACCACCGCTGTGGTAACCAGTCTGTGCATGAAAGACTTATGATTTGTTCAGCACTCTCTTAAAGCTGCTGTGGCCACAGAAATAGATAAAAATATAAACAGTTGATAAAACCAAATTTTAAAAAACATATCTACAGCGTGTAATAAATATGGTAAGTTTTATAATGGAATGTGTTCACAGCCTGATGTTTGGGAAGGAAATTGATATTAGGGAATGTGCCTGGAGACAACCCAACAACTTACCACAATGATGGTGCAGCCTGCAAAAGTCAGTTCATTTTTTCATCTATACAGACATAGGAGAAACCAAAGTATGCTAAACTGTGTGCCAGATACCATGGAAGATGCTAAGACAGATGCTACTCAGTGCTGGAGCTTCATTGTAAAAGAAAAATAAGACACTGAATTAAAATACAAAAGCAACCAATAACAAAGTTTGTACCAAAATAAATTTTATAGATTTGGAAGTGAACAAAATGTTTTTTCTATTGAGAAAAAAGTATAACAAGATGTACTCGAATCAGTCCTTACACTACACTGTAAAACCAAACCAAATATAAAAGTAAGGTATATTTTCAAACTGAGAGATATTCATTAAATGTTATTTCAAAAATACAGACAACCTTATGAAACCTCAGTTAGCCACCCTCATCCCTCTCACACTAGCATGGAAGTAGCACTGATCTCTAGAGAGCTTCAGGAGCCTCAGCGACTGCATCCCACCACCCACATCATCACGGCTCATCCCTGAAGCCATGCTGAACCCCAGGGATCTCCAGAAACCTTGCCATACCATTCTCACATCAGCGCAGGAGTAAGGCTGAGCCCCAGGGAATCTCCAGCTTTTTGAAAATGACAAGAAAAGGAGAGTGAAGTGCACCTCCACCCAGCCCAGAACAGGACCAGGAGACATTGACATGCAAGAACTTGGAAGTCACGCATCTGAAAGTTATGAAATGATGGCAACTAAGGTAGAGAAACAACTTCATCAGGCCATAGGAGACATCAACTCAGAAATAATCTCTCAGGTAAAAAAACAAAAATGAGAACAAAATGCAAGAATTGCTCAGCATATCTAAAAAAGAAATATACTTTTAAAAAAAGAGGAGCATAAAAAATGATTGAAACTTTCAATGAATAATGTAAGAAAGACTTAGAATGCATGAAACAGGTTCAAACAGATAACCAGGAAATTAAATGTTCCATAAAAAGCTGGAAGAACTGCTTGAATGAAGATAAAGATAGTATTTCAGACCTTGAACACAGCATTGTATAACAATTATGAAAGGAAAGATCTCTTAAAAATAGCAATGAACCAGAAAATAACAACTCAACAGCTGCAACATAAAGCAAAGAAAAATAATTTAAGATTAATAGGTGTTAACAAAACAGGAGTCAATAAAAATGACATAAAAAGAATATTTGCAGAAAAAAATTGCAGATAATTTCCCAAGCATAGAAAAAGAATCTGACATACACTTAAATGAGGCATATAGAACTCCACTTAGCAATAACCAAGACAAATCTACACCCAGACATACAATAATAGTCAAGATCCCAGAAATTCAGCAAAAGAACAAAATATTAAAAGCTGTTAGAGAAAAGAAACAAATCACCTATACAGGAAAGCCCATCAAAATCATGGCATAGGGGCTGGGGATATAGCTCAGTGGAATAAGCACTTGCCTAGCAAGCGCAGGGTCCTGAGTTCGATCCCCAGTACCGCAAAAAAAAAAAAAAAATCATGGCATATTTCTCAACAAAAACCATCAAGTCAAGAAGAGTTTGGAGTGAAGTATTTCAGGTCTTGAAAGAAAACAACTTCCATCCCAAACTGACGTACACCATAAAACTATCAATCAAAATTAATGGAGAAATAAAATATTTTCATGATAAAGAACAACTAAAGGAATTCATGACCAGCAAACTACCCTTACAAACAGTACTAACAGATAGTCCAGAGAGAGAGATAAAATAGACCAAAATTTCAAGAACATTATTAGAAAGGAACTACAAAGCAGAGCAAGCAATTAAACAGAGGGGGAAAAGTAGGGAACTAATAGCGGGAAAACATGACAAAGATAAATGAATACATATCAGTTACAACCATCAATGTAAGTGGTCTCAATTCCCCAATGAAAAGAAGCAGGCTGGCAGAGTGGAATGAGAAACAAAATCTAACAATATGTTGTATACAAGAAAAACATTTAACACAAAAGGAAATTCATAGATCCAAAGTCAAAGATTGGAACACAATACTCCATGCAACAGTGTTATGGTGGATACATTGTATCAACTTGGGGAGTCTAGAGGTTTAGCTGAGTGACTCAGGAGGAAACTAAAGTGCTTACTTTGTATATATCCTGAGCCTTTGGAAGAGGAGGGCATGAAGATTGTGTGAGAGTTCACGCCCCCTGGGTGGGGGTAGCCTATTTACAATGTAAGAGAAGAGAAGAGGCTGCTTGCAGCCATTCCTCCCTTTTGCTGGTTGTTTTTGCTGTGCTCTACTGACATGAAGGTTTGCCCTCTGCCATGTGCCACTCTGCCTCTGAGCCAGCCAAGTATGGACTAAAATCTCCACAAACTGTAAGCTAAATAAACCTTTCCTTCCTTCATTTTAGGTGTTGGGTGTTCTGTCTCAGCAATGAGAGAAAAATAAGCAAGACAAACAGGAACCCAGAAATAAGCAGTGGTAGCCATTCTGTTTACAGACAATGTGAACTTCAATCTAAGAATGATCAAAAGACTTAAAGAAGGTAACTACATACTTTATAGGGGAAAACTTCAACAGGAAGAGATAACAATCATAAATATCTATGCACTAAATACAGGAGCACTGAACTATGTAAGAAAATTTTAACAGACGTGAAAAATCAAACGTAGTAATGCAATTGTAATGGGGACCTTAACACCAAACTGTTGCAAAGAAATTGATCAACTATACAAAAAACCAGTAAAGAAAACAGAACTAAATCAAACAGGTGAACAAATGGACTAAGTGGACCTTTACAGAGTACTACAACGAACAACATAAGAATACACATTCCTTTCATCTGCACAAGGGATATTGTTTAAAATAGACCATGTACTAGCACATAGAACATGCTTAAGTAAATGCAAAGGAATTGAAATTATCTCATACATACTATCACACCATGGTGTAATAAAATTGGAAATTAATGATAAAAGAAATCACAAAAATTTCATGAACACATGAAACTTAAGTAACTGCATCGTGAACAACCAATGGGTCACAGAACATGGATGGATAGGAAGAACCAACTTTGTGAAAATGGCCAGACACCCAAATTTGTTGGATATATTCAATGCAATTCCAATTAAAATACCTTTAGTATACCTCAAAGATCTAGAGAAAACATTCCTAAAATTCATTTGGTACCAGAAGTGACATAGAATAGCAAAAGCAATCCTGGCCAATAAAAGAAAGACAGGAGGCATCACAATTCCTGATTTTAAATTATAGTACAATGCTACTATGATAAAATCAGCATGGTAACAGCAATAAAACAGACCTGAATAGCAAGATTAGAAGATGTTTTAATTGAACAGATTAGAAGATGTAGACACAACTACAAACACAATCAGCCATCTTATCTTTTACAAGGGGGCAAAATATGTTCACTAGAAGAGAGAAGGAGCCTCTTTAATAAATGATACTGGAAAAGCTGGATTTTGACATGCTGAAGACTAAAACTAGGTGCAAGTCTATCACCATGTACTAAACTATTCAAAATGGACCAAAGATATAAATACTAAAACAGAAACACTAAATCTACTGGGTGAGAATATAGGTGGAAATCTTGAAGACATAGGCGTAGGCAGAGAGTTCGTGAATAAAAACCAAACTGCATGAGAAATACTACAAAGAATCAACAACGGGGATCTCATCTTATTGAAAAGTTTTTGCACATCTAAAGAAATCACCAATGAAGTAAAAGGTAAACCCATGAATTGGGAAAAAAAATTAGCCAACTGTCTCTCATACAGAGGACTTCTATTTAGAACATATAAAGAATTAAAAGAAAAGCACATCCCCAAAATTCATAAGACTGAATCAAAACATGAGCATCTGAGATCAACACACACTTCTCAAATAGAAAATAAACACGTGAAAAACCGTTCAACACTATTGGAGTATTGAGAAATGCAAATTAAAATAACACTGATAGGGCTGGGGGTATAGCTCAGTGGCATAAGCGCTTGCCTGGCAAGCACAAGGTCCTGAGTTCGATCCCTGGTACCAGAAAAAAACAAAACAAAAAAAACACTGATATTCCATCTCACCACAGAAAGAACTTCTATCATCAACCAATAACAAATACTTGAGGGGCTGCGGAGAAAAGGCAACACTTCCCCTCTGCTGGTGGGATTGTAGACTGGTGAAACCACTGTGGAATCAGTATGGAGATTCCTCACAAACTAGGAGTAGAGGTCCCAATTAACCCAGCTATTCCCCTTCTGGGTATTTTCCCAGATTTAAAGACATCATACCACAATGATATATGTGCACTCATGTTTAGAGCAATCAAATTTCTCATAGCTAAATCTTGGAACCAACCCAAATGCCGATCAACTGAGGAGTGGATAAAAAAGTATGTGGTATTTTTATACAATAGAGTACTACTCGGCTATAAAAAACATAAACTTGAGGCCTTTATAGGTAAATGCTTTCAACTAGTGACCACACTCATAAGTGAAATATTTCAGACTCACGTGTAAATATCATATTGTCTCCCCAGTGTAGGAACCTAAAAGAGTAAATAAAACCCAAAATGCACAATTGATATTGTGAAAGAGAAAGAAGTTGTTTGAAAGGGAGGAGTAAGTGGGATGAGGAAAAGGACAAAAAGAAAGAAGGAGGGAAGGGGGAATGTATATATAGAAGGATAGCTGGGATGATTGCTCATGCCTGTTTTATTGAAAGGAACAGTTAATGCTAAATTTTTTTACCAATTTTGCATGATTATTTTTGGTAATCTGACCAGATAATTTGAAGACAATAATACGCAATATAACAATCATTGGTAAATTCTTACCTTCTTGTTTAATGAAGCTCTGTATCATTTTTAATATTTATCATTATTATTTCTTATTCTCCTCAATGGTTTGATCCATCTTGCTTTCTTATATCTGGTAGTCTGAGTAACTTCACTGAGGATAATAGTATATAATATATTGTTATTCCTATCCTATTCCACTGTTAATTCCTATCATTTTGTTTTGAAATCCTGTATCATTTTTATTGTTTTGTCTATGTTGTTGTTATTTTGTTGTTGTTTTTCATTGTCTTAAAATAAAAAGAGAAAAATAGGACACAGAAAATGTTATTTGGAATCACTGAAATACAATTACTCCTCAGAATACTGGTATGTTTTTGTCACTTTATATATAAACAAAATGGTAATAAGTATGTAAGGTAATACTAAGTATATTTTATTCTGATTTATCTCTTTGTCCTTGTGCCTGTTTGTGGACTACTTTCCAAGGGTAGTATCTTGGCAACTATGTGTGCTGGAGACACAGGCACATCTACATCTGGGAGCCTCCTGCTGGATCTGTGGCCTGAAGCTGTGGAGAGTGACAGACAGACAGGCAGACAGGCAGACAGACACAGAGAGACAGAGATAGAAACAAATGGACAGAGACAGAGAGACAGAGAGTGCAAGATATGCTTAGCAATCCAAAATGAAGGGGACAGTAGGGTGCTGTCTCTGCTATTCTTTTTAGAGAACATTGGAATGTTAGATTTAAAATTTTACTGAATTTAAAGCCTACCTAAATTGACTATCATAAGCACTAAATTTTATTAAATTTTTCCTGTGTTGCCAATTATTTTGTTATAAAGAAAATCTAATTAATATATAAATTTTCACTTGCATATTTGTTTTCCTTAAACATTATTCTCCTATTTTATCATAATGAGGAGTATTTTCATTGCCAGATTCTAATAAAAAGAATTTTGGCCCCAAATTTATAAAACCTTTGTAGTCTTTCAAAACTTCAATTTCAGAGATACTAATAACAATCCTCTGATAAGGTAACAACTGAGAAGTGCTCACAGAAGGAAAATACTATGATTTGAGAAGGCTGATGAATCATTTACTTGTAACTTTTTTACATAACTGAATACAGACAGGAGAAAACAATCCTTGCATTGAGACCAGTGAGGGAAGGCTTGACTGAGACATGATAACAGACAGGCAATGGGGACCAAAAGTTTCTTTTTTCTTTGCTTCCTAAATTTTGTGTGTTTTTAAAAATGAGCACAATCACAGCCATGATTAAACCCGAGTTTTCTCATGAGTTTGCTTTCTATTTTCTTAGAACAGAAAAAAAAATGTCCAGGTCAAATTATCATAATATATATTTCATTGTACAGATATTGGCTTATCTAGAGTTACTGAGGTCAGAGCAAGAGACAAATTTTGAAAGAATATCTACAAATATAAAGAAGAAGAAAATAAAAATATTTCACCTTTTCAGCAGAGTGGGTGCATCTGGAAGGGAGAAACACGAGTGTATCAAGATCTATTTCACAAAAGGGTAAAGTAAGATTATTAGATTGGGAACAGAAACATGTATTTTGAGATCTCTTCTGAGTGTGTAGGCAATTGATGTCCTTGGGTAGAATACCAAGAAAGTAATTTCTAACAGGTTATTGACTGGATCATAAAATTATCTTAGTAAAAGTTAAGACAAGTTAGAGAAACTAGTAACTAAGGGAAACACACAAGGAAAAGGAAATTCATTTCTTGACTATTCCAAGCATCTACCTTTTCCCACTGAAGGCATTGCTGAAGCACCAAAGAGTGGATTGGATGAGGAATAGGACTGGCTAAGCCTCCTGCCTGGGCAGGCTGTGAGCCTCTTTAAAGCTGGGGAAAGGCCTTCCTTCTCTTCTCAGTGGGCTAAGCACAGGCAGTGGACGTTCAGCTCAGGCAGCTGCTGAAATGCACAGTATTCTCCCTTCACAGTGCTCAAACATCAAGAAAAGTTTAACATTAATAGTAAGGCACATAAAAATGGATATAAAGTAAATTTTTAGCACCTCTGTCATATTCCCTGGCCCCTTTATTTGGTCCTTTTGTACCATAACCACAGGCCTTTATGATTTGCTTTGGTAGTGAATAGTAAGTGTAGAATGCTTTGGAATTTTTGTAAGTGGATTTTTTCCTCTTTCATGTAACACCTTTGAAATATATTTTCTCCAGAAATTCTAAGCGTCTGAGTAGGAAACAAAAAGTCTACTTTATTTTAACCTTTGTGAAATTAAATGCAGTCATTTTAAAAGTAGAGTCTCATGAGTTTTGACAAACGTAAATATTCATATTTCCACACTGCTATACCAAATATGAGAACAGCTCATAACCCCCAAAAGTACCCCTGCACAATTTTCTGCTTATTAAAATACATCATTAAAAATGAAAATACAAGCCACGAATCAGAAATATTTGCAATGAATATATCATACCTTTTTGAGCTAAATGCTTTTTTGCCTACCTTCCTCCATCCTGAAGCATCTGTTTTTTGATGTCTACCGTAATGAATTAGATTGCTATAAATAAAATACACTAGAATGTGCTACTTCAGGTAAGTTATCTTTTATTCACCCTAAGATTTTCATTTCTGTTTGTGAAGATTCATCCCTGTTGTTTGAGTTTTAATAGTTCATTTGACTTCATTTTAAAATAATTTGTACTCTTTCGAATTAATCATAATCTATTTTATAACTCAGGTGTTGATGGAAATGTATATTGTTTCCAGTTTAGGCATTTTATAAATATTTTGTTGACATTTTTGAGCCAACCCTTTTATGGACATGCTTTTATTTCTCTTGAACAATTATAGTAGAATCATTAAATCATATGGTATTCTAAGATTATTTTACACTGTATTGTAGAGAGAGAGTCGTCCAAAACTGTCTAGAACTTAAAAACGTGTTTCTTTGCATGAAAAAAGGGATTTCATAGATGTGGCTTAGAATTTTGAGAGTGAGAGATTACCGTGATGAAACTAAAGTAATGGTAGCCTGTCACTCATAAAGGCAGTAAGAAAATAAAATCAATGGTTGAGACACGAAGTGAGAAAAGAGACTGGAATAATGCACTTCAAGATGGAAGAAGGACTTTAATCCAAAAAGTTAAGGTTGCTTTTAGAAGATGAGAAAGGTAACGAAATAGATTCTTTCAAGAAGTCTCCAAGTTGTAACCTTGCCAACACCTTCATTTTAGACGTCCGACCTCCAGTGATACATGAAAATAAATTCATTATTTTAAGCCTTATGTGATATTTTTATTTCACAGCTGTAAGAATAAATTAATACACATTGCCATCCATAATACTACATGGCAGTTCCAAGTAAATTACATCTCACAAACTTTGCAGTTGTCAGCCTGCATAATGGAAGCCATTTTAGTGCGGTTGCAATGGCAAGCAGAAACGCCAAAATGACACCTAGGAGTTGGAGGCAGATTTACTTAACATGAAATGAGGCCTGACAAGGAATCATATTGTTCCTCAAAATGGCAGGCCCCAAAGGCCCAGGTAAAGAGGTTTTTATGGGGGATCCAAAGGGACATACAGAGGTAGAATACTTGACTGCCTTTCACTGGTTTTTACAGTATGCATTGCAGTGACCAGCCATTACTAAGAGACAGAAGCAACCAGAACAGCAACAGGAACTATCACCTGGACAACTAAAGTATATTGGCAGGGGGACATTTTCTGCTACACTTCCCCCCTCTTTAGTTTCCCCAGGAAATCTCTTCTGGGCCTATTACATGGGAACTTCTGAGACAAGGTCCCACAAGAAGCAGTAACGTCAGGGCTGTCAGTGATCCCAGAATGGGCCCTAGCAAAGGTGCCAAGACTGTCTTATCATAGAATTTTTCCTAAGTTGCTTTTAGGAAGAGACATAATTTAGGTGAGTCTGTTTGGTAACATTAGTCTGACAAGGTAGTGAGGAAGTTAATCTGATCTACAAGAGTGTCCAATGTGCCTTGGATGCTCATCAAATCTTGGTCAAATGTTTGATTGATCTATTTTCTTAGCGCAACCATCCATGGAGTTTAAGGCAAAATCCACAGCTAGCAGAAGGACAGGGAAGCAAGGACTGGGGTAAGCGGCAGGGGGAACAGCTATGGAGCAGTCCTGCGTCAGGCTTCAGCTGTGTATGGTCTGGCCAGCACCCAGTGACCAGAGCAGGGCTTTGAGTGTGTTCTCTCTTCAGAGTGAGCCATGAAGGAGCTGTCCGGGTAAATTCTCCAGTTGATCTAAGGCTGAATTTCTGAAATTTGTAGAGAAATTTAATATGCGCCTGGGTTACATGTGTGTGCATTAGTATCTACAGATATAGCTGGTCTTTTAATTAATCTTTATGGAGATGATTGCAAGCTGTTCCTTAGGGTTGTGTTTTACTTTTTAACTTCTTAGATCTTTGTGGCCTGTACAGTGCATGTAATTTTCATTTAACTATCTCTGTTACAAATCCAGGCTAATTGTCACTGCCAATGGTCAAAAGCAGGCCATTTATAGGGATAAAATTTTTTACAAAAGGACTCTATAAACTTTTGTTGTAATGTTTTGGGCCCACTTGAGTAGATGTACATGAGCTCTAACAGATATTTGTAATTCCTGTAAGAGTTTATTTTCATGAACTTACCTGTATATCTTTAAATGGGGAGAGTCCACTATATAATACGAGGTCAAGGCCAGTGGCACAGATGCAGAAGCCCAAGCTGGCTGTAGGATTATGGGTGCAGTGCTGTGGCTTGAACCTGCAGAGCACTCAATGGGGGCAATTGTGGCTGTGATCTTCCAGAAGTACCACTTAAAGTTTTTCTGATTGGGCTTGATGTTTCAGTCAATCAGATTGCCAGAGGGGATTCAGGCCTCTGGATCGAATTATTTTGCATTGGTGGCAGCCTTCCATACAACACCAGGAAGCAGTAGCAGGATAGCTTTGGCCAAAGTAGCTTTGTCCACATTGACTACAGTATATCTAGCCTGTGCAGCTCCATTCCTAACAGAGCTACTTCCATCTGTAAGTGGGGTATACTAGGTATCTTTCAGTGGTTTATTTTTGGTCATAATGTGGTGGGCCCAGCTTTGTGGGTAGGTATGTGGAAGGACTGAGTTGTCCACAGTTATTTAGGAGGTTCAATACAACATGTGGCAACTGGACAGATAGGCTTTGGTCTAAGATGAACCTATTAGCTTTCTTGATCATAAGGATCATGCCTTTTAGAGTGCAAACGCAAAGGAGGGAGGCATCCTAGTGACTGGATGCAAGTAATTGCACAGGTAGGCCACTGAGCACTCCCAGGGCAGCCAGTCTGCGTTAGTGTCATTGTTTTTGTGAATTCAAGGATCCAGATTCTGTAGACACCAGCAACTCCAAATAATTTGTGTAGTTTTTCTTTCTTGTAGCCAAGTTCTGTCAGCTATTGCACCAAAGCTTTTGTGTCTTTTTAGCAAGAGCTTGGGTGTCAGTAATCAGAGGTGTAGTGATCATCTCAAAAGTGTGTAAACAAGTTTTGAACCTCTGAGAGGTTGAGTCCAAGTCAACTGACTTTTTATTCCAAAACTGGGATCTTTCCATCTAAAGGCAAAGAGGGATTTGCTGACAGGAGCCAACTGAAGGCAGAAGAAGGCATTATTTCAATCCAGGCAGGTGTACCAGTGGGCTGTGGGTGGTAGAAGACTGAGGCATTGTACACAGAGGGCAGCTATGACGGAACTGGCAGCATAAAGATCTTGAACTAGCTTTATAGGCAACAGAGGTGTATTTCAGCAGTTTGACTGTTCATAAACATTTTTCAGTTTTAAAGCCTCTGAATGTGTGGTTGAATTTCTAGCAAAGTCTCTTGTGGCATGAGATACTATTCGATCCAGGCAGGGGTTGCCCCAGGACGAAATTTCACAATTAGAGGAAAGTCAGTGACCCAATCTCAGGGTCAAGGGAACATGACAGAATTGTAGAGCTATAAAGGACAGAGAAACAGGCTGTCTCAGAGCAGACAAATCTGTTGCTAAAATCTCCCAAAAGTAGTGGGAGAGTTCCCAAACCCTTGTGGGAATTGAGTCCAAGTGAGTTGTGTCTTGTCTCAGGATTCTCCCAGTTGAAGGAAAGAGAGTCTGGCTTATGGGAGCAACCAAAAACAGAAGGGGTCTTCCTTTAAATCTAGACATGTGAGCCAGGTGGCTTCTGGAAGTAACAGTCCAGAAAAAAATAGCATAAATATCATGTTATGACTGGCTATCCCACTGGGCTTTCTTTTATTGGGAGGAGAGGAGTGTTTCAAGGTGATTAACAGTCTATTGGGAACCAAACTGATGTGTGGCTGGAAACCTGTTTGTGCTTCCTGTGAGATCTGACAACAATGGGAGTCTCAGTGAGGGGGCATGATTGATGCCCAGGTCCAGAGCCTACTCTTTGGCTGATACCTCTGTGAGGAGGGTTTTCAGAATTTTAGGAATGTGTTTATTCAGGCTGATGCAGGTGTTGTCTTTCTCTCAGGGAACAGTCTGTGTTAAAAGTGCAAGGTAAGATGAGAGCGAGGCTGACCGGCTTGGTGCAAAGATGGTCACTTCTAACTTGAGGAGGAGATTGCTTTCCAGAGGCAGTATGGGGACTGGCTTGAACAGGAGATATCCTCTCTGGCTGCAAGTTTGTGCATGGCAGAAGGAGCAAGAGGCAAGAGTCCTAGTTACCCCATGGATGATACTATGGGTTCCCAGTGGCCCTGTTGAGCAAGGGAGCCTGGTCTAGCATAGTCTGAGCCTGTTAGACCAATGAAAGTGTTGTTACCTGATGGTGGTTGAAGCTTTTGAGAGTTCCTATCTTTTAATATTAGTAGGTATTAAATTTTTAGTGTTCATAGATCTGTTAGACTACTGGCTAATAATAGTAATTTCTGACATGATTTTAGGCTTCTTAGGTTTTTAGGCTCCCTCTTTGATGTCCTTGAGAAGAGTTCCACTAGGTTGTTTCTAGACAGGGAGACCTTTGGGAAGAGCTATGGCAACTCATTCATACAGGATGACTGAACAATTTTCCCTCAGTGACAATGTGAAACTCAGACGGAATTCCTGACAGTCATCTCAAGTGGGTACTACATGATGACATCTGACCAAGACAAGAAGTAGAAGCCTCTGGCAGAAGGACCTCTGTGGATGAGTGCAATAACCGGCTGGAACTGGTTTAGCCTGCTGGCAGTAGATGACTCAGGAGCAAGGAGTGAAGCCATGAGTGTTGGCATCAGATGCAGCAGTAAACAAGGGTGTGAAGTAAAATTCTCAGGAAGAAGGAGCCTTGGTTTTGTTCCTTTGAGATGCAGGGAGTGGTTCTCTTTCATTTCTAACTGCATAACCTCAGAAAAACCCTTTTTATTGCAGTAAGGAACTGTTTGTTTTGGCTTAGTTCCTATCTCTGAGTGCCTACATGTGTGTAATGCATCCTTGAATGATGGTGCAATGACAAAGGGTGGATGCCCCTCAGAGAGAGACAATTCAGATGTCCACTTGGTCACACCACTCATGGGGCCTTGGGCACAACTTAACTAAGGAGGTTGCAAGGCCCTGTTATGCCATATGTAAACTGCCACGGAACCACATGTCAGGGCCCAGTCAACCACATGACCAGTGTTTCTCAGTCTTGGTGCACAGATGGATCAGCCTGTCGCTGATACTGTCCATTCTATTTACTCAAACATTCATTCAACAGACACTCAGGCAGACAAACAGGCAGTCTGTGTCCTTCTCCCTTTGTGGTCTGATGTGAGCCACTCAAGCAGGCAGCCCAGGATCCTCCTCCAGACCTCCAAGGAGACTTAAGAAATCTCAAGGGCATACTTTCCCATCAGGACCTGGAGAGATCCTTGCTCCTTCCACAAGGGTCATGACCACAGACCAAAGAGGTCAGCATGATCAGTCTTTCTGGCCAATGTACCAGATACCATGGCAAACAGAAACACCAAAATGACACCCAGTATTTAGAGACGGATTTTTTTAATGTCTGATGGGCAGTGACTAGAAATCAATTGTTCCTCAAAACCAGGCCTCAAAGGCCCAGCAAGGGAGGTTTTATGGGGTTTCAAAGGAGGGGTAAGAGGTAGAGCACTGAACTCTTTTGATTGGTTGTTACTGTATGCATCATAATGACCAGCTATGCATCACAGTGACCAGCCATTACTAAGAGACAGAGGCAACTGTAAGTGGAACAAGAACTATCACCTGGGCAACTGAAATGTACTGCCTGGTGTGCATTTTCTGCTAGTCATATTTCATTGTGGCTTGAATTTATTATTCAAAATTCCTTAATGACTACTGATTTTGTCTGTATGCACAATTTTTGTGACAGTCCATACTTTTATTTGTATAGCTGCCGAGTCTTAAAGTATTTTGTTGTCTGTCTTTTCATGATTGAGTTCCAAGAGTATGTATTTCATAATCTATTTTTATGATAAATTCATTGGAAATATTTTTCTAAATTGTGGCTTATATTTTTACTCTTAATGATGTCTTTTGATAAGAAGAAAATTTTAATAATTTTACATTTTGTTACTGTAGGTGTTTTTAGCTAGTGCTATTTGAGTTCTAACAAGGGAATATTTGCTACCCAGGATAAAAACATATGCTCTGCAATATTTTCATCAAAATTTTTATGACTTTACTTTGTAAGTCAAGGTACATGATCCACCAAATTAAATATGCAAAATTTGATGTAAAATCTGATATTTATTATATTTTAAAATTTTTCAGTGTTTTAAGCAACTATATGGGAAAATATTTTTTCTCATTGAATTATCGTCTCACTTCCATTGAAAATCAATTGACTGTATAGCATTGATTTTACTTCCAGACTTGCAATTTGGTTCAACAGATTTATTTTTGAATATCCTAAGTTTTAAAAATATTGACCTTTTACATTACAAAATTAGTTTTCAGGATTTTTTTCATGAGCATAAAATTTTAACAGTGAATAAGTTCAATTTGTCGAGTATTTTCTCGTTATTGCTTTCTTAATAATGTTAAATAAAGGTTTTCCACTATAAATCTATGAAGACAATCTCTTATTTTTCAGAGTCCTTAGGATTTATTGTATAACATCTCATCATTTATAAATAGGAGTACTTTTACCTCATTCTTTCAAACTTTTGTTTCATTATTCATTTTTATTACCATATTTCATTAGCTTATTCTTCCAGCACA
>PVLD010031210.1:0-15978 GCA_004027595.1 Dinomys branickii | reverse complement strand
GCATATGTTTATGACATATGATGTTTCATTCATTGTGATTATTTGTTTCCTGTATGCAGCATGCCCTATATCAGACACATGTAATCAGGAGCCTAAGACTCTTTCATGACACTTCTGTATTTCCCTGCCTCCCACCACTCATAGTAAATCACCCTGAATCGCATTGCCTTGTTATGGTAACCATTTATTTCCCACCTGAGGCCAAAGATTGGTGAGTTCCGGCTGTGCTTGGCTGATCATTTGGTCTTGCCTGGGCTAACTCACATGCCTTGGGTTTATCTTAGTGTGAGCTCATGTGGGGTGGCGTTGACCAAAATGACCAGGCTGATGGGCCTCATCTTTAGTTTTTGTTTTTGGTGCTGAAGACCGAACCCAGGGCTTCCAGCTTGCTAGGCAAGCGTTCTACCGCTGAGCTAAATCCCTAACCCCGGGCCTCATCTTTAGAAGCACAAGCCCAGCGTGCCTGCTGACCCTCTGCTGAGATCACTCTTTGGTTCCTTCACTTCCTCGGTTTCAGCCACATTTAACCTCTCCATACTCTCAATCAAACAAGTCTTCTACTCTTTATCACCTTGTCCAAAGTACGCCTCTCTGCTCTCAGCTCCTGGCGCTTCACCACTTAAGCAAATCTTAAGTCATATGTCACTTGCTCATAGAAGCTGACACAGAAATAATTCTCTAGTGAGCTCTTGGGCACCAACTACACTTACATCTTTTGCTATAGCTGCAATGTTATTTACATTATTATTCAATTTTTTCATTTGTTTTCAACTGGACTCAGTGTTACGTGTAGGCAGGAATCACTGCTGGTCTACTCACCTTTGCATTCTTCAGGTCTAGCTTAGCATCTGGCCATACATATTAATGGGTAAAGGACAAAATTAAAAATGAACATGTGGAAATCACATGGAATTTGTATTAAAATTCTAAACTATTCTTTAACTCACTCCTGAGTTTTCCTCTAACTCTGTCTTAGTAAAAATTTAAACACAGCAGAATAGTCAGTGATGCCTTCTTAGCAAAACCCAGGAGGCCTCCCCAATACCCACTGTGTGTCTCCCCTGCTTCTGTGCCATTGAAGCCCACCACATCATCTGGATATAACTTTTATTTCAGTGTCATTATTTTCTTAATTTTTATTTTTTATTAGTGTAAGTTTGCAGTACATAATTTGAGAGTTGGTACATGTACACAACACATCTTAATTCTTTTCCATTCCATTTCCTCTCCTCTCTCTCCTTCCTTCCAAAGGAGGATAAATTTGACTCCTTTGTAGGAAATATGTACAACCTGAGATCCATGTTGAAGAAAATACGTACAATTTGAGATTTATGTTAAATGGAATGAAAAAGACACACAAGCTGGAATATTGCATTGATTCTCATACATGGAAACCCCAAAATACAAATAAAGAGCAAAAAAAGACTAGTAATAAAAAAGCAAATCTTTGGAAAAGAGGAAGGGACATCAGCTGTGCGAACACATTACATCTCTCTTTCTTTGCTTCCACCTGTACTCATCCAATTGATCATCTTCTCCATCATCCCACTAACTCTAAACCTCACTCTAGAGTAACTTCTCCAACATCCCATCACCGTTCCAGGCTGTGTAGGTCACTTCTTCTCATTCAGATATCTCTTTTAAAAATCTTTTCTAATACAGCTTATTGTTGTATGCTCCGTTATACTGCGGGGCTCACATTTATCTGATCCTCCTGCTTCACAGGGCACTACCACAGGAGAAGGAAGGAGTAGGTACTCATTATTTAGAATGAGGACAGCCCCATAGTAAATTCTTACTGTCTTTCAAGTGCATAGCTACTTGTCCAAGTGGATAAAGGAACTGATCAGGCAGGATCCATCATCTTCAGGTTGGGGTGTAGGGAGAAGTACAGAAATTCTGGTCTCCAGCATTAGAGTCAACTTCAAGCTTAGGAAGTTCAGGTGATGATGTTCATAAGAAACTCACTGCAGAATGCTTTTGGTAACTTTCCTTCAAATTTCTTCTTTATGACTAAGGAGAAGTACTAAAGTTGCTCACTCTGAATTAGATGGAGGTGTGAAGGCCAACCCCTACCCAAATGTTCTCCTGGGTGACTACCCTGTGAAAGAGAGAGAAGGACATCCTCCTGCTGATGAGGCACAGTCAGGTCCCTGGGTGAGAGCTGGACTGCCCAGCTCTGCAGCCCAAGTTCACTGCTTATGAGTCCGGGGGCCTCAAACCACCTCTCTTTACCAGATGTTCCATCTTGGGAAATGGGCACAATCCTACACACCCAGCAGGACCTTTAAAAGGATTAAATGACATTGTGAAGGCCCTTGCTGGCCCATGGTTAGCTCTTAGTGAATATAAATGTGCTTTTTCTTTTTTCCATCTTAGAGGGGAAATGAAGATGGCTGAGATTCATGCTTGGAAAAAGAAATAGAAAAAATCTCCTCCTTCCTGATGGAAAGAGGACACTTTTCACGTCTTTATACTGAGTTCAATATTTGTGACCTCCTTTCCCATCTCTATCTTACTGCAAGTTTGGGTCAAGATTTCCTAGTTTGCATTTCTATTTCATTGTGCTTTTAAAGAGAGCCTTATTAGATGAACAAAGAAAAAAGAAGGGGAAAGAAAGCCTCAGTGTCCATTCAGTCAGAAAGAGAAAGAAAACCCTTTAATTCTGTTTTCTACAAGAGCGCTGACTCAGCAGCTCCCACATTCTCATCCCTGCTATGTTTTAATTTTGCCCTTTCTTCTAGGCACTATTCTCATTATCCACAACACAGCCCAGTCAGCAACTTTATGCTCCCCTTTTCTATAGAGAGCAACCTTTTCAGTCCCTTTTACTACTACTGATGACTTGCTGCAATTTGAGTAAGTTCAGTTGTCCTAATGGGCCCTGAGGTATCAGGGCAGACTCTGCTGTGTCCACAGTGTGGGCCAGGAGCTTCCCCGGACCAACTAAGGCTCTACCCTTTCCTAAGTCCGTAACAACCTGTTTGACCTCTGCAAAGCTCCTACGCTGTGCAGAAGGCAGAGTCCTGAGTTAACTTTGCAGCCCAAGCCATTTTTTTGTGCTCTGGCCAAAACATTGGCTTGGATGCCCCTGCTCAATGGGACACAGTCTTCCCCATAACACTTCTGGGTCTGTGATCAGCTGGCCTGAACCAGCCTGCTGAGCTGAGCCAGCTTGCGTGAGTCCAAATTCCTGCCCTCCTCACCTGACAGTGTGTGGCCTGGGGCAAGGTAACATGAACTCCCTGAGACGTAGTTTTTCCTATGAGAAAATGAAGATAACATGGATTCATAACTTATGGTGATAATTGAACTTTATCAAAAGAAAGAAAGGAAGTGGGAGTGAAGTGAGGGAGACTCCAAGGAAGGGCCAAGTGGTGTCCTGGCATTGCATAGCTGCCAAAAATGTCTGCGGGTTCCATTCCCCGTTCCCACATTCCCTCCAGAGGGAGGTTGGATGGTCTCTGCTCCCTCACCTGCTCCTGCTAGGGGCAAGGTCTCACTTCAACAGAACTTTCTCAAACACACATACTTTTATGTTCCATATACAGAATGCCTCTTAATATTTCAGTATCAGTAAAGGTACTCTACCTACTTTCAATGCCCTAAAGGTACCAGCTGACTGGTCAGTGTGTCTCAGAGTTAGAGAAATGTTACTGGATGCACCACCTGGATGTAGCTTCCTCAAGGACACTTTCGGGAACAAGTAGATTTGGTTAGAAGACCTGTTCTTGAGGCTGTACAGCACCTGGCACTCAACTCACCAATTCTTTCATTAATCTCTAATAAAATCTTCCATTTTATAATCTGCCTTCCACACTGGATTCCAAAGCCCTAGAGGAAGCAGAATGCTGGGATTCTTGCTGGTGGTTGGCATACCTGGCAATAATTAGAAGTGTTTAGTGAGATAAACGAATGGCACGCAAGCCAAATGGTGGTACTTGCCTAGAGTAGTTTGAAAAATGACTAATGATCTTTAAACTGTAACAGGAGTAAATTTAATTTTCTGAGGAAAGAAAAATAAAGATTTATTTAATATCTTTATGGTCCAGGAGCACTGAGTATTTCACTCGTGTTACCTTACTCAATTCTGTTACCTTTGATGTGATATTTCAATCCCTATTTTATAGATAGAGACCTGAGAAGTCAAGTCACATACCTAAAGATGCAGAGCTAGATCAGAAATGCAAACCAGCATCTCCCTGACTCCACACCACGCCAGGACCCACAGTTCCTGACTTTGCCAAGGAACTACCCTCCCATTTTAGTCACTTACTCATTGTTGGGACAGGATACCCAGACCCACAACTTTATTTTGGCTCAGTGCTTTTAGAGGTTGGAGTGCATGTTCAGCCGGCTCAGCCAGGCAGAACCAGCATGGGAGGGGGGGGAGCAGACAAAAATCTGTTCCCGTCATGGTACTGAGGAGGCAGGGAGAGAAGAGCCAGTGACGGAGATGACCCTTGAAGGTCACTGCCCCAGTCACTGATCTCTAAAGACGCCCCTTCCTGTCAGCAAGTCAGCTATAAACACACCCATAGACCAATGCACTGATGTGTGCAGCCGCCCTCCAAACACGTGAGGCTTTGGGGGACGCCCCGGTCCTAAACCCTCACACCTACTTCCTGCTCTTGGAGGCCAGACTCAGAAGGAATGAATCTTTTCCTGCACTAAGTTGACAACTTTTTAAAGAAAGTTTTACCTAATGCAAAATGAAAATATTCCTTATAGAAAAACATGCAATCCATACGTGCATTTATATTTCAAAGCCCCCATTTCACCAGGATTTCTCTAGGCTGTTTTTGTCAGAATTTGAAAAATAGCTCCCTCTGATTTTTTTGATGTGAGTTAATATAGTGATAAGCACCACAAAGTCCCTGGGAATAGCACATCATTAATTTACCTCAGAAAACAAGACTTCAGTGACAAGTAAACCTCATAAGGGCTCTGTGGTTACAGTAGCTTGGTGAGCAATGGCTATTTGAATTGACTGAAATTAAAGGTAAAAAGAGTGCAACAAATGTAATGAATAATTTTTTTATGCTGCTGAGCAACACACAGTCTGCTTTATGAAGGGCTCTTGACAAAGTTGAAGGGAGAAATAAATTATTAGAAACACTCCACTCTAATGGGGGGAGTTATGTCCTGAGAAGAACATTTGATTCATAGGAGACCTCATTTAATTCTTTACCTGGCCGATAATTAATTGTTTAACCTTGAGAAAGTAACTTTCTCTCTGAAGACCTGGTAACCTCATCTGTAAAAATGAGAGGATTGAATTCTAAGGACTCTTGTGGCACCGTATAAACCTAACAATCTAGAATTCCAAAGACCAGGCCACAGTGATGGAAAACAATGTGGTCTCAAGGAGGAGTACAGCTCATTAAAGCGAAAGGCAAGGGGCTCAGCCAGCGGTATTCTAAGTGATTTTCTAGGAATTTAAAAACTGATCTGTCCACGAATATTGTCTGTCCAGTTACTAATCGTCTGATTTTTGATTAAATATATTCATCTTCTTAAGGCTCTGTTTTCTCATCAATAAATTAATGTAGTATAGTGCTTTCCTCAGAGTTGTCGTAAGGGTTAAGTGAAATTAAATATACAAAACCCGGAGCATAGTGTGTGTCATAGTAGATATACTATGCAAGAGAGGCTCTGTTATAGATGAATGGTGTTTCTTAACAGCCCCTCTTGTGGGTTTGACATTGAGTTTATGGGAAATAGGCAGCAGTGAAAAGCTGGACCAGCTACTGAGTGGTTGGTGGTGGGGCTCTTGGGGGATCTCGTACAGAGCTACAAAGTGTGTGCAAGTAATAACCCCCAAACAAGCCTGGAATGTATGCAGTGACCCAGGGAGGACTATATTAATAAATTTTGAGGACTATATTCATAAATTTAAAAATTTACTCTAGCAGAACATGGATGGTATTTCAAACTTCGGAACAGATGGGATCACCCAGGCAGTGGTTGAGCTCACATGGGAACCGCTTGGGAAGCCTTTAAAAATCCCTGAGGTTTCAGTCTCACCTTCAGAGATTTGTCCACAGTTAATCTCATGAGCTGCTTGATCGTCTGTTTTATTAAAAGTACCTGCGTGTTTCTAATATTGGGCAAAGTTGTGAACCACTGATTTAAAGAGAAAGTGCAGATAAAGACAATGAGCTGTGGGCCACTTCCAATATCGAGTCCATCAGAGATGCGTCAAGCAGCAAAGGAGCTGGAGAAAGAGCTATCTGGGAGGCAGAGGAAAAAATACAGAATTTGAGAGGAAAAACAATGGGCCTCAGTATGGAAAGACTATTCACTGAGTGAAATCAGAACCCAGAAGTGACTAAGGCATACAGTGAGGTAAAAGTCCTGGGCCGTGGCTACAGAAGTTTCTATGAAGTAGTAAATTAGAACCATATTTACAATTTAGTTTTCCTCTGCATCTGCTCCCTAGCACAGGTCTAGGCACAAATTTGATTGCAAATTTTTTGAATTTGCACACATTTTTACAGGTAAGACTGAAACATAACGATCTTTTAAAGGCTTCCTAGGTGGTTCCCGTGTTCTTCATTAAAACTCATTACTTTTAAAATCTGTTTCTGTAAGAGGTCAAATCTTAAGTACATTAGATCCATCTTGACCCACATGTCATTAATTCATTGACTGAAGGGCTCACATGGAAGCCGCTTACCTTGGCCCTGCTCTCACTGTGCTCCGGTTACTGAACGAGGCCTCAGAACTGCCACTTTGCCTTTCGTTCCCTGAACGATGTCGGGGTCAACATTCACAGAGACCCCACTGCTGATGGCTTTTCCTAAACCCTTGTTGCGCGCAGGCTGCCTACCTGTCTGTGGCACTCCTGAGTAGATGCTGCCAGGAAAATTTGCCTAAGAACAAAAGTAAGTTTCACGCAGTGCCAGGAGCATGTTACTGCTTTATGTATTCCAAGTTCACACTTCTCTGGATATGAGGATTTATTATTTCCTCTTTATAAAATATTTAAAATGTAAATTTCTAAAAAAAGCCCTAAAATACAAAAGAATAGAGGTAGGTCTCTTGCAAAGTTTCAAGGTGACTTCGTTTAGTCACGGGTGTGGATGTATCTATGAAATGTAGTAGAATCACGATAGAGTTCTAATGCAAATTATGGAAGATAATCCAAATCCAAATTTGGGAGAGATTTATTAAACAACTATTATATGACTGGCCTTGTGCCAGTTACATAGAATAGCATCAGTAACCAAAGAAATTTTAAAATCCGGCCTGTGAGGATATTATGGCCTATGAGTTGTCACAAATATTAATTGTACTGAGCGGCAGATCTAGACTTGCCATGTTCCCCACTGGCTTGAAGCACAGGTTGTACATGCATGCCTGTCCCATCCAGGGGCTTGCACCACCAGTGGTTAGCTATGCAACATCAGATGATGAAGTGCAAATCAGAGTCCCCCAGTAGCACTGAGACATATGAATTATGGCCCTATGGTGAACGTGTTAAGTCTTGACTCTGCTTCATTCTGTCCATGATACTAGGCAAGTCACTTCACTCTGCCTTCACAGCATGCCTTGTGCAATGATTCCTGGTGTGTTTGGGTTAAGCACCTATAAGAATTCCAGAGGGCAGATAAAGGCAGCAGACAAGACTGAAAATACATTTTGTTGAAGTCTAACTGAAGTACAGGGAAGAATTTAGGCTACATTGATGCTGCTCTATGGCAGGGAGTTGGAAGCCAGCTCAAGCCCAAGGCCAGCCTTGTTGTAGCTTCAGCCTGGTTGTCTTATAGGAAAATCCTCAAGTCTTTCTCCTTCTCCCTCTCTCTCTCTCTCTCCTTCTCTCTCTCTCTCTCACTCTCTCTCTGTGTCTTTAATATGTATGACTTTAAAAACTACTTCACTAAGAATGGGAGAGTTAAAGGAAATACACTTTTTCAAGGTTCTTATGTTTTAACAGGACATTAGATATCAACCAGTTAGGTTTTGTAAGCTTTTTATGTAAATTCTTCCGATAGTAAAAACATGAAACATATAGATGGAAAGCCCATAGAGCAACTAAAAGGGATACCAAAAGTTCGCTTAATATGAAGAAAGGGAAAAAGGAGGTAAAAAGAAACAAAACAATAGATTATGCATTTTAGAAAAAGGTAGTAAAATGTCAAGCCAAAGATAATATATTAAGTTGTAGGGAAACAGATGCAACACTGCATTCAAAAGAAAATTTGCCAGATGGAAAAAAAAGAAAAACAAGAATCAAAGTCTATCATGCCTATAACATACATAGCTTAAATATAAAGACACAAATAGGCTGGAAGAAAAAAAAGTAGAAAAAGATGTGTCATCCCAACAGTGAGAACAAGATACCATGATGCATATATTTATATCAGAAAAAGCAGACACTGAGTTAAAGAGTGCCCCCGAGAATGTTGCATGCATTTGCCACAGAGCTCAGGATCCTCTCGACACTGGAAGCCCCTACCTCTTATCCAGTTAGTTGGTGGAATCCAAGAACAAGAGCACATCAGAAACTTGGCATTATTGATCTTTTGATTGTACATATTGAGCAGTGTGCTTTCATACTGCTCACAGGCTCATAGGCCTACTCTTTCCCTGAAAGCTACTGTGCTCAATTAGTGATCTCCATAGGCCTTTGCAGGTGAGAGTCCCCTGACAATAATTCTGATCTTTCTTGTTCCCAAGTTAACACACTCACTTTCTCCTGGGACTTAAAACCTGCCAGCTGGCCTCTGGTATTCTGTGATTTCATTATCTGAATTCTGTTTGCTTGTTTATTTTTACAATACGGGAGACTGAACTGAGAACTTGCTGCATGAGAAGCAAGTGTTATACTACTGTGCTGCATCCCCAGCAGTTATTATCCCCTCTCTTCTCAGAAGGAAGTCCTGTAATACCGTCAGTGCCGTCCTCTTCTTTCACCAGTCCAGTCCTGTAATACCACCAGCCCCGGTCTTCAGAGAACAGCTCTTACTGAGCTTCTCAGCAAAGCAGAACATCTTTTTTAATCTGGCTTATAGAATCCTGTGACCTGTGGTGAGCACCACCACGAGGTGGCAGGTTTTCCAGTCTCCTGTGGTAAACCCCGGACATGCCCATTTCTCTTTAGATCCCTTCCCCACAGTTTGCATGGCAGCACTAGCATATATAATTCCTGTACACCAATGCTCAACACGGGGAAGAAGTCACGTGGCCCATCTATCGTAGAGCCGACCCTGCCTTAACAGAAAACTCAACACCTTTGATCGTGCTAAAAAATATTCAGTGTCGTTTTTTGTTCTAGCTTAATTTTTATTGACTTGCATGGTTGGCTGGTTAGTTTGAATTGAGTGAACCGGGGTGAGGAGTTCTAGTCTTTATCTCCATAAATTTCCTAACTAGTTGACATTTTCAGAGTGACAGTGACAGTTTAGAAACATTCATAGAATAAAAAGAGAAATGAAATGTTGCTGGCAGAGGTATCGTGTGCACCATGCTGTGATTAGTAAAATAGTGATAAACTCCCATTGTATATTTGTGCAAAGCTTCAAACAAAGCTTTGAAGCTACACTCTAATTCACATAGATTTCTACTTCTTCAATCAATAAACAATGATCTCTCTAGTTTGTCTGAGGGGATTTGAACTCCATGAGTGGTATGTAGAGTTCATCTATGGATGGTAGTGTCTGGGAATCCATTTCCAATGGAAATTCAAGAACAGTGGCCCTGAGCTTCTCTATAGCCCTAGAAGTTAAGCAGGCAGTCCAACCACAGGAAGACACAAATACCTCTTTCATACTGTCTTCTCATGCCTTGTAAGATGCATAGCCCATCACTGAACTCACTACAAGCCATTAGTGTCCTTCAGTTGCCACTGGTGACAGGCAACCACTATCTACACTATGCTAAGTAGCCCGTGGGGAAATAAATCATACTCCTGTATCCCATTCTGGTCCCTGTTGAGAATCAATGGGTTATTTTAAACACAACTACAGTATAAAATGCTCTCAGGTTGTGTTGATTGTGCACAGTGTGTGAGGCACGGCTCTGGGGGCTTTATACACACCCTGTGTTATGGTCTCAATTTGCAATGTCCTCTGAAACTAAGGTACTTAAGGTTTTGTTGCCATGTGATAGACTTTGGGGAACGTGATTGGTTCATGAGTGCTCTAACTTCCTCACACGAATTAGTTCGGCGAGAAGATGATAATGCGATGCCATGATTAGAAAGTAAAGCCTCGCTGAAAGGAAGAGAGCATTGAGCGTGACCTGGGGATAATGTCTTCTTCCTTGCTCCCTCTGTTCCAGCTCTTCTACTTTCTCCCCGCTTCCGGGCTGCTCTGAGGAGAGAAGTGTTCTCTCCCACATGCTTCGGCTCTCGTGTTTTGGCCTTGGCATGGGTCTACAGCAAAGGAGCTCGTTCTGCATGAACTGAGACTGTGGAAGCCATAACTCAAAGTAAATCTTTCCTCCTTTAAATTGTTTATTCCAGGTATTTTAATCACAGCAAAGAAAATCTGACTAACGTGCTGTATCATTTCCTGTGTCTGTGAAAGCTTCACAATAGATCTGCTGCGGAGGATACACTTACCACGGCAAATTCAAGGAAGTTTAAGTAGGTTCGCTGCAAATACTATGCTATGTTATGTAAGAGATCTGATTATCAACAGATTTCACATCCGAAGAGGGTGGTCTGGGAAGCAAACTGGATACACATACATCCACATGCTTTGCCCTACACACACACACACACACACACACACACACACACGCAAAGAAAGGGAAAGACTATTTAAAAATTGAGTCACATCATTGCAGAGACTGTGGAAGAGTGATTCGAAAATCTGTGGGGTTGGTGGTACCCTGGAGATTCAAGAAAGAGGAGCGGTCTGAGCCCAAAGGCAATCCAGTGCTGGAATTCCATGTTGTGTAGGAGAGATTAGTCCTTGTTCTGTTCAGATCTTCTTATTGGATGAGGCCCTCCTATGTTATGGAGGATCATCTGCTTTACCCAAAGCCCACTGACTTAAATGTTAATCTCATGTAATAAGCTATTTCACAGAAGCATCACAATGTCAAGTTGACACATGCAATTAACCATCATAGTTCTCAATTACTGCCAGATATTACTATCACTGTTAATAAAGAGGAAAGCAAAGCCTGTTTTCTAATCTTCTGATACCTTCTCTATGCATTCAAGTTATAGTATTAACAGCGTCAGGTAAGAGAAGAGCTTCTGATCAGCAGGGATGGGAGCAAGCCCATGAGAGGCCAACAGGGTGGAGGGAACTAGCCCTTGCCGTGCAAAGGCCCCAGGTGTGTTCCATCCCAGCTCGGAAGTTCCCACCGGTGGCTACAGGCAAAGTGCTTCTTCTATAGGAGCAGCAGGTTCTTGATCGCAGCTGAAGTAGTAACGAACACCTTTCGGGGTTTCAGGGACTGAAGCAGGTGCCAGAGCTGAGGTACCTGCCACGCTGTCTAACACAGAGGCCTGGGGGTCTTGTGCGTAACTGACTCTCACTCAGTTTTCCTTGGTACCTTTTTTCCTCTCTTCTCTTTTCCTGTCTTTCTCCTTTTATTCCTTCCTCTACCCTTCCTTTCCTTCTCTCCTACCTCCATCCTGCTCATCTTTCCATCGTTGGTGAACATCTTTTCCATCCTAGCTAAGGCTCAGCCGTAGAATATTTTCCTAGAACGCACATGGTGTGGGTTTGAAACCTCACACCAAACAACAGCAAAAACTGATGACTAGATATTGTAGCTGGTAACATGTAAAGACATGTTATGCATAAATACACTGATGCACAGAATATACAAATAAATGGAAATGTGAACCAGTTTTTATAGCCCACAGCCTAGTGGGAGAAACAGAAAGGCAAAGAGACAAAAAGAAGGTAATATAGGAAGTTTTTTTCTGGGGAGAGACATGTGATGTAATGATTTAGTATAGGAGTAAGGCTGCAATCTGAGTCAATAAGACTTTGTGAAGGTACATGTTTAAAATGGAGAGCTGGCCAGGCAGGCGAGAGGGGAGTGAGCCCTCTCATGCATAGTCACCGTTGCCTTCCTGGGCAGGGTGCCTTTCTCTGGAGTGGAGGCAGGAGGGTGTCAGAAGGGTGAGCAGCAGGTCAGCAGGTGGAGGTGTCAGGTGTACAAAGCCCTTGCCTGTCACTTGTGACTATGAGGATTTTTACCAGTAGGGAGAGGAATGTACAAGACCACCACGGATTCATAGATTGCTTATCATGCCCAAGGCTCTACTGAACCATAAAAAATAGAAAACAAAGAATAGAAGTAACAAGTTAAAGAGATCACTCTAATGGAGGAAAGGCTTCAGTGAAGGAGGCTGCTTGAGGCCGCGAGAGCCCTACTCCCTCTTTGCCTCTCTCCTCACTCTTGGCCTCCACTTCCCTTCTTTCTTTCTGCTTGTCCCACTCTCCCCTCGCACACACTCATAGTCCAGACTCATCTCAAAAATTTAGCCCAAATTCTCTGTCATTAAGTAATTCTGAATCCTACATCCCAGTGGAAGACAAAGCTTTGGTTACAGGAGTTCCTAAGGTAACGCTACATGTAGTAGAGGAAAAAATAAAGGACTTAGAAAAGAAGAATTAAGGACCATTTGTCTTTTTCCGATTTACCTGAGTTTCTCAGTTCCAAAGTACATATTATTTTTCAGGCAGTGGGAAAGAAGCAGCCTTGTGGATCAAGGTCACGTGCTTGATATAAACACTCACTCAAAGACCCACAGTGAGAAGTTGGGAAACAGACACCAAATGAACAGGGCGGTCATTCATTGAATACTGTAATAATTCTCAGCTGGAAATGACTCCACTCTGAGCCTAGGAGGCTCCCACGGGACTCAGAATGTGAAAATATTTTGGCTTTGAAACAAAACTGACAAATAGTAGCAAAGGTCAAAAAAATATCTGCCTGGTCCCAGCTGTCCTGTAGAATTTGTGCTGAGGCTCTCCGCCACTCAAGACCTCCAGGAGAACCAACCTGTACAGGTCCCATCAGTCCTGGCAGGGAGGCAGAGTAAAGGCAGCAGGTTGTCATGGCATTATGGACAAGACACAGGCCCAAGGGGCCAGCTGGCATCTGCAGGTCACATCAGCTCTGGCACCATGTGCCAGCATGTCCAAGTCACTTTAGCTCCGAGACTTGTTCAACCTGGAAAATGTGACAAAAGAATCCATTCCACAATGCTAGTTTGAGATGAAAATGAGAAAGTGGAAAGAAAACATTTTGCAAATGGTCAATAATAAATAAGTGTTTCTTCAGTAAATTAAATAAGGAAAAATGAACAGGCAGCTACATTATTTGACTCCAATTTCCCAAGACATTATTTCTCCACTTCCCAGAAGAGACAGGGCCAAAGGTGAAGTGTGTACATCTGCAGAGGGCTTTCCCCTGCCTGGGCCAAGGCTCTCAGGGTGGTTGGAACCTTGGGCCTGTGCCCTGGGGCTCACCCTCACTCCTTGCCAGAGGGTTGAGCCCAGGAGCTTCCTGTCCCTGCTCTCAGATCTAAGTGGCTCACATGCAATCACACAGGCATCTTTCATTTATTCAACTTGGAATGACATTGCAGCAGGCTGGGCAAGTGCCCTTCTTCTGAGAAGTGGATGTAGGCCGGGAAATGAATGAATGAATGAATAATAGGTTTTTTAAAACGGAGACCACTAAAGAGATTCTAAAGACAGTCCTGGCTAAAACTGTGCACTCACCAGCAGCTATTAATTTTCTCTCAGTTTTCTCCTGTAACAATCCCAAATCTCATGCACTTTCTTTTATCCCTGTCCCTGATTATTCAGTCTCTTATTTTGTACTCTGATTCTGAGTATGTGTCTTTCCCTCCTTCCTGAGAAGACAAGGGGCATCAACATCCCGTCTCCTGAGGTCGGGCTCATCACCATCCTCAGTGGCTGCAGACCTGTGCCTCATCTCTCCTTCCCTTCTGTTTGAGAGGAAAATGGTTTAGTGCAGGGCGACAGAGACAAAATTGCTATTCTAGCACTCACTGCCCATCTAAGAGCTAGCCTCAGTATTTTCACCTGCAAAATAGGAAGATTAAATAGTAATAAACATATTATTCTCAAAGAGCATGCTATCTGAGATCCCACTGGGTAGTAATTATTAATATAAACAGCCATTCAACAACTGTTCTGCAGTCATACACACACATGCATATCCATGTGCCCTTTATCTGGGTGGGACTCACCCGTGTCCTCCAGAATTATCTTTGGTGGGTCTTGCACTAAACAAAGTTACTAGCTTTTGTTTTTCTTTCATAGGTAGGACAATGCAATTAAACTTTTCTCTCATAGTGATCAATGCATATAACACAACTTCTTCCTGTACTCCTGACACTTTCATAAATGTTTTCTACACATCGTGTTACTTAGAATCTCACTCAGCTCTGTCAAGCCCTTGCCTTTCAGAGGGGAGTAAATAAGCTCAGTGGTGTTAAACCAGAGATGCAAATGAAGTCTAGAACCTCAGATCTTACTTCATAGCTACACTGCCTTCCACTGTAGACACACCAGCTCCTTCACCTCCACAGCCAGTATCCATTGCCTTTCCTCTCTTTACCCACTTCCATCTGAGGTGTGTGCACACTATAAAGCTTGACACCTGTGTCACCTATAGATTGATCGATTCCACAAATGTCACTGAGCCCTGCTATGCTCCAGACAGTTGCCTGGGTCAGGACTCAGTTTTCATATCTTCAACAAGAGGTGATGGATTGGATTTAGCTGGGCATTGTGAAGCTCTGAAATACAGAGTACATTTAGAGATAAAAGGAGAAAGATTCCAAGGAACAATTCAGTCCTTTTAACAAAGGACTAAAAATTCAAAAGACAGAAATTACATGAAACTTCAATTCCATAACCAGTTCAGCAGGCCACCCTCACCTCTGGGACATCTTTGAATTACAGCACAGTTGACAATCTCTGCTGAGGCAGATTAGAAAGGTGACAGAAATGTCATCCTGACCCTGAGAAGAAGCCATGCTACAGAGAGATGTAGAGATAAGGTTGTGTCTTCATCCTCCTAAAACAATGTCTCATGTTGTCTCTGAGTGTCTGACCCTTGCCTTCATTCCTGGCAACTCAAAAGCTCACAGCTATATTCTTAGTGGGAATTTTTTTTTTAATTTAAAAAAAAATACAAGTACAAAAACATATTGACAAACAGACACCAATTAGCATAAAAAATAGTACAATCACAACTAATCTATAGACAAGGTGATATGATCTCAACAGTGGTTATTGCTTTATCCATTGATATCGTCAAAGTGTAAATATATAAGCCCATATACAGACATGCAAATTTAGTCAGACAATTAATCCTCTCAACAACAGAAAAAACACAAAAACCAAAAATCCAAAGACAAAAAACAAAACAGGCAAACAGCAAAAAAAACAACAACAACAACAAAAAACACCAATAGTTGCTGCTTTACATATTGGTATCTTCGAAGTGTGTGTTCAGGATAACACATACAGACATACAAGATTGATCAAATAACCCGTCATAGATTATTGCTTAGCATTAAGTGATATAATACAATAGTAGAACCATATTAGCCCTCCTGCATATATGCATATTCATATATACCTACATAAATTTTTGTCTTTTTCTTTTCTACTTTCATTCATGCCATCTGTTCTTTGTTTTAGAACAGATTTCCTTCATGTCTCTTAGTTTATATTCCCACCCTCGGGTTCTTACACCAGTGATACAATACATTGCCTGCACATGTATAGCTGATTTATTTCACTTATGAGTATGGACTCCAGTTTGACCACTTGCCTACAAAGTCCCCAAAACTGTCTTTCTTTATAGCTGAATAATATTCCATTATATAAAAATGCCACAATTTTTTAATCCAGTCTTCTGTGGATGGGCACTTGGGTTGCTTCCACATTTTAGCTATTACAAATTGTGCTGCTATAAACATGGGTGCACATATGTCAGAGTGATATGATGTTTTCAGAT
>PVLD010031209.1:0-15979 GCA_004027595.1 Dinomys branickii | reverse complement strand
AACTGTCTGACTAAATTTGCATGTCTGTATATGGGGCCATACATCTACAATTCGAAGATATCAATGGATAAAGCAACAACTACTGTTGAGACCATATCACCTTGTCTATAGATTAGTTGTGATTGTACTATTTTCTATGATAATGGGTGTCTGTTTGTCAATATGTTTTTGTACTTTTATGTTTCTAAAATAAAAAAAACAGCAACAACAACAAAAAAAAAAACAAATAATGATGTAGTTGCTAAATGGATCTTCAAATATGTTTACCAAGGAAATAGGTAAAATCTAGATTTATGTGCATCATTTCTATAAATACCTTGAAAAATAGCCTTTGTAGTTTCAGAAAGGGTGTGCAAGGATTGTGCAGAATTCAAAGTTTTGTGAAGGTAGAGAGTACCTCAGTAACTGCCTAGATTTAGAGGGGAGGGTTTAGGAGGTGACAGCGGTGGATCAAGCATTCTGCTTTGGGACAGCAAAAATGTCATAGCCTTGATTGTGCAGCTCTGTGTACATGGTAAGATTTGCTGACTTAGACACTTTAAACCTGTATACATGCACTTTTAAAGTGGTAAAGCTGTTGAAAAGAAAAGGAGAAGAAAAAGAAGAAGAAAAGAAAGAAAAGAAAATAAACAAGGAAAGGAAAGGAAAGGAAAGGAAAGGAAAGGAAAGGAAAGGAAAGGAAAGGAAAGGAAAGGAAAGGAAAGGAAAGGAAGATTGCTGTCAACAATGAGCTACTGTGGCATTTTTATATAATGGAATATTACTCAGCTATAAAGAGGGGCAGATTTGGGGCTTTTGTGGGCAAATGGTCACAATTAGACACCATGCTCATACGTGAAATAAATCAGAGGTACATATGCAAGCAAAGTATTGTGTCACTAGTGTAAGAACCTGAGGATGGGAATATAGATTAGGAGGTATCAAGGGAATCTGCTCAGAAGTAAAGAACAGATGGGATGAGGGAAAGGAGAAAAGGAAGAATCAGAGGCAAATGTGTATGTATGTATGTACATATGTGCAGGATGGCTAACGTGGTTCGTCTATTGTCTTATGTCACTTTATGGTAAGGAATAGTTGATGACCGGTTGTTTGATCATGATTGTATGCGTATATGTGTTTTCCTGAGCATACACTTTGAAGTTATCAATATGTAATACAACAACAATTGTTAATTCCCTGTCACTTTGTCTATAATTCAATTTTGATTGTACTGTTCTTGTTCTACTTTGTGTCTCTTTGTTAATGTTTTCCTCTTTTTTGTTGTTGTTCTTTTTCTTTTATACTTTAAAAAATAAAAGAAAACAAACAAACAAAAACCAATGAGCTTCTCTTCTCTGTACCCCATCTGAATTCAAGTAGTGAGCCTGCTGTGAAAGAGGATGATCTAAGGGCTCACATTTCTCCATTTGCCAGATGGGCAGAAATCATGTTGCACATTTCCAAAGGCCTCTGAGTCATCTATCCTTTTTCTATAAGAATGTAAATGTTATGTGTGTTTTTCTTCAAAATATTCTTTATATTTTTATGTTCCAATAGCTGAAACTCTGAAAATACATTGCAAATATCTTCTATTAATATTGAAAATTAAATTTTGCATACTAGAATATAATCATCACAATAACATTTTCCATATGAAATAATTTACATTTCCCCATTTTTCTTACATTTTCTTCAATTAACATCTCTGTTTAACATTTTAAGCCTTAAAAAAGAGTTGCTACCATAAGTTTCATAATATTTTAATTGTAGTTCCTTTTACACACACCAAATACAAGACATGTAATTATATGCATTTATATAATCATTTACAGTTATTTTCTGGCATTATTATAGGAATCATTGGCTCTGAATAAATAAATAGCTATGTTCCACTGAAATTCCTTAGAAAATGAAGCATTAAATGAGTCTTGCATCATATTTTTGTTTTCTTTTCTTATTTTTGGCTTTGATTTTTGAGACAGGGTCTCACCATGTAGTTCAGGCTGGTCTTGTTCTCACTATGTAGGCCAGGATGACCTCAAACTCACAACAGTTCTCCTGTCTCAGCCTCCAGAGTGCTGAAATTACATGTGTGTGCCATCATACCTGGCTTGTTTATCTTTTTTTTAAACTACTATTCTGATTTTTAATATGTAATGCCATCCTTAGTATTATACTTTCATCTCACAGGTTAATATCCTAAATACAAAATGTTTAATTTTGCATTTTATATATGTGCTTTAACACATTAGTTTACAGATGTTAGTTATATATATCATATATCGTATATTGTATATATATACAGGTGAGATATGGCTTCCTCAGTATTAAGAAATGTACATGTTAAGTTTGTAAAGTAATATATGTCAGATGAATTTTCTGAGAGGTAGTATTAATTTATCTCAGCAACATAAGCATACCTCCATTATTCCACATCTTGTCGTTTTCTATTTTGGTTTTGTTTGTTTGAGACAATGTCTCAGTAAGTCACTGACATGTGGAGGCTGGGTTAGAACTTGGTATCCTTCTTCCTCAGCTTCCACAGGTGCTGATATTACAAGTTTGTGCCACTTCACACGATTGTTACACATATTATTGTAATAGATTCTTTTTTTTCCAAAGTTATAAGTAAAATTATGTTCTGAGTATCACTTATAAAAAGTGTGCTGTGGTTTGGATGTCCCTACAATAATTATTAAAATTTAACATTCCTTTTTTATTAAGTGAGACCAGGCAGAGCCGAAAAGAAGTAATGTTATCGTAAGGACTCTGCAGTCGTGAATGAGGTGACCAATCATGGATTGAAAGACAAGCTTGTGGTTTACCTGGGAAGTGTCTGTTTGTTATAAAAGTCAGTATGGTTCAGTGACTCAGATGTACCTCTTGTTTCTCTGCATAATTGCCTTTTTTTCTGATTGGATGATTAATTGTAAATTATTCTGCATAAATATTTGGCAAAACAGATGAAAACCTTTAAGTGAACAAAGGAAAATTTAAGGTCATATTTTCAACACCCTAATTTATGGAGTCTGGTCTATTTCTGTTCCCTTGTAAAATGAAATTCTCTAGTACACTTTGCTAAAAGCATATTGTTTTAATGAATACAATAACCTATTGTTTCACTATAATAACTAAGTGTGAAAAAACTAGACGCAACTATTCAACATTGTTAATATTGTTGTTTATCATTCTTATGTCCTCATTTACCTAACAAAGATAAAACTTCTAATTTAAAAAATAAACCATTTATTTACTAATGAGCCTTAGACACCTAAATGAGATAGACCAAGCTTCAATGACAAAGAGGGAAGAGAGAAAATTGCATAATAATTTAAATAAACTCATAAAATTAATAGTATAATTAAGCTCAAAACTGTATATATTTAGCAATGATAGATTATTTTTTAATTCTCAGTTGGAATTGAAATCTTACAAGATTAAGCTGGTAAGGTTTGGCTCATACAGGGAGAAAGCACTGGCTGTGATACAGGAACATTTCACAATGCTTGTGTCTTCTTCATTTGTTTTGAAAACAAACTGCCCATAACACATAAATTCTCACTAGCCCAAATAAGGAAGAAAATATATCAGTTTAAGTCAAAACTTAACGTATGGATAAGAGTTAGCAAAACTTGGGTTTTGATTGGATTTGAAACTACAGGCTGGGAAAATTGAAAACAGAAACTATTATCTCCATTTTCTCATATAAGACAAATATAAATTCTGATGATTCGGCTATTACATCCATCATTCATTGCTCTGCAACAATTGAAAACTCCAGTTATATAAATTAACAAAATTTTGCATGGCTCCAAATTAAACAGAGATCTATGTGAGAAAAGATGACTGTTCTTAATGTTACACTTCAAGACAGCTTTGGCGCTGTCAACTATTAAACATTTTAGGCTAATTTAGATTTAGATATAATGTTTAATGAATGTGCAAGACTGAAAGAACTCAGTAATTACTTTCTCTAATTATCTATTTTAATTATGTTCCAGCTATGTGCAAAAAGGAAGCAATCTAAATGATCTGTATTTAAAAACTAAAATCAGAGCTCCTCTTGTAGATGGTTTCTTTAAAGGTGGCTGAGTAGCTATTGCCTCGAGCTCATTAATTCTGTCTTCCCCAGGAAATGAGATTTAACATGTTAATAACCAAATATAATTTCCATAATAAGCCTATCATAATGAGAATATGGAGTAGTACAATTCAGCTATTTTCTAAAATATGAAACATTATTTCTAAAAAATGACACAAAATATCAAGTTCCATCTTCAACACGTTTACTTAATAATTCTAAAAGGAATTCATAAGTGTATTATTTTCTGCTCAATCAATTACATGCTACTTTACTTTTTCATTATAATTATCTTTGTATTTATTTGCAATAATCAAATACTTTGAATCCATTATTTTCTGGGTCATAAATTATCAGGCAAATATTAAGATGATTATCATTATAGATCTTGTTAACATATACCTATCCATTCATTTTATATAGCAGAATTTATATAAAATCATAACATTTATAGGTCATTGAAATTTCTAAAATGATGTCCTAGGTGTTTATGGAAATATTCTAACAGAGACTTATTTATCTGCATTAAAATATATATACATACATTATATATAGATAGATGACCAGAGAGTCATAAAATATATGTAAATAACAATAATGATATTAACAAAAATAGCTATCTGACTTCCATAATTAAACCTTTCCACTTAGCACTATATTGAGCAGTTCATAAATATTGCCTTATTTAATGCTCATTGTTGCACAGATGAAGTTTTCACCTGGTTTTTCATTTAATGAAATTGAAAATGAGAGAAAATCAATTACCACTTGAAAATCACACAGATGGTAGAGATGGGAATCAAACTAAGATAAATATAACTTGAAATCCATACCCTTTCTTTAACACCTTTATTTTCTCATTAACTCATCATGCATATATAATTTATTCACATATGTATATACATAAAATCATGCACATGAATACATTATATGCAAATTTATGCATTTTAATATACAGAATTTTATCTTTTTAACTTCAAAAATAACTGAAACAATTTATTTTCATTAAACATTGAAAAAACATTTGCTTTAAAAAATTATATTAAGGAAATTTCTTGTTCTGTAATTTATCTGATTTCTGAAAGAGCTGAAATATAGCAAATTTAAATAACTTACAATACTTTATATTTTTAAAAAAGTACAAAGTACATAATTTGTATATATATTTGTATATTTATTTATATATTTGTATATATATTGTATGTATATATATATATTTGTATTATATATATTATAGTAACTATTGTCAGTTTAAAAACCTGTGGATTTTTACAAATGTACTAGTAAATTTACTATTGTTGGACCACAACCTGCCGCTTCACTGTCATGCATAATTTTATGGCTAAGAAAAACTGCCAATATTGAAACATTAACCTTTGACCCATTATGTAAAATCGAAATAAGATATATGTTTCTCTTGCAGTTGGGCATTATCCCTTATTGGATCTTTAGGCAGTAAAAATGTTTCAGGTTCTTATTTAGAAACTTTGGAAGATCACAAAGGCACAGTGCCTGAATTGCACAATGTCATTAGTATTTGTTCTCCAGTCTTACGTTATAAATTTATATAAATTCTGAGAGTTGCTTGCTTGGTTTCAGCTGTTTATGTATTTTTTTAAAGCTCAAAGGATGTTATTTACGTGATTTCCAGCACATTAGTGATTTCAAAAGAAGATTTGCTATAGAACATCTAGTAATGTTGGGAAAATAGCAAGTAACTCTGAAAATCCTTCTGTAATTTTATCCCTCACTCATTTTTCTGTGTGTTGGTTTATAAATATGTAGTTTTAAGTGAGACTCTGTAGTGTTTGAGTATTAAATAAGTTATTTGGCTTTATCAGATTTCAAACAGAACATTCCTCAGCTAATGAAAGAAAAGTTAGTTATATTTTCATATGAAATAATTCCTTATTTAACGCAGACACAGGCACATGCACACACAGCAATATGCAACATAAAATCCAAATTTTCCTACAAATATCAATGTTTAACTAAGTACATACATAGTAAACTAACGATAAGTATATGAAGGCTCAAAGTTAAGGGAATTTTTAATTTTCAACTTTTTTGATATTTTACTTTTGTAACGAACATTTATTATTGTATTAGTTTATGTATTTTATTATTTTGACATAAAATATATCTCAGATTCAGCTGAAATCCCAAGTATGCCATCTTTTGGACAAGTAACATAGTCAAGTTTTGTTTACATGCACTCGCAATAAAATAAATTATTCAAAACATAGTTTATTTCCATATGAAAATTAAGGTAATCTTATTAAAAAATTTTTCAAGATGATGCCAGTACTAAAGCAATTTCATTACTTTTAGCAAGGTGGTGAACACCTGTAATCCCAGCACTCAGGAGGCTGAGACAGAAGGATCGTTGCAAGTTCGAGACCAGCCTGGACTACAAAGTGAGCTCAAGGCCAGCCTGAACTATAGAGTGAGACCCTATCTCAAAAAGACTAAAAATAAATAAATAAATAAAATAAAAATAAAAATACAATTATCTCATCTGTGAAGTAAAAACCAATCCTTAAGAAATAGTTGCTTATATTTGCAAGAATAAGCAATAATATTGATTTAATTATTTTACTTATAAGTGTATTTAAAATTTGATAACGGCAGTGAGGTGCTATATTCATAGTGAGGATACTATAAATGTACATGTCAATTATTTCAAATAATATTAAATTATATCATTAAAGGTAAAAGGCCTTTGTTCTAAAAGTGCTGTGTAATAACACTTTGGCGATTTAACAAATTTTCATGTATAAAGTTTATACATAAAAATATATAGAGATAATTAGAACTTAATGGATTATGACATAATTGACTATAAAATTGTTTCATAAATATTGATTTATATGGGTGCTTAAAAATACATCCCCCACACAATTTCCACTAGATTTACATTAAAAGTCTTGTTTATTATTAATTTGTGTCTGTTTGTGATTACCGAAAATATTTTTATTTACAATTACTCATACATAATATACATTGAATACCTATTCTTTAACATGTGTTGATATATCACTGGTGAAATGCACAGATTCAAGAATTATGTGTACAAATGGATTTCTTGTTTTTAAAAATTCTCCAAAATCTAACCTTTAAAAGAGAATTTTTAGCTTTTTAAATATCTACCAGCATTTAAGAAATGTCTGCAATAATAGTATTATAGAATAATTCTAACCATGTCTGTTTTTATAATTTGACAACCTTTAACACCAAATAATGTATTGCTACTGATTCAGGTTAAAGAGCCCTCATGATAGTCTCATAACTGACTAGCTGTTTTGGTTTTGCTATTCTGTTACAATATCAGTCCATTAACATGCTGCTTTAGATTTCCCAACTTTCAATAACTTCTGTATTATAATCAAGACTTTGAGGTTAAATAAGCTTTTGGAAATGAAAAACTGCAGTGAGGGAGTGTCTTCTGCACTGTACCATGACATATGCAACCAAAATGAACTTCTAATCATTAAATGGAATAAGAAAAAAATCAAAGAGAGGAAAGTAAGAAGAGGAAAAAATGTGTATATGTACACACAGGATAGCTAGGATAATTGTACTACTAATATCTGTTGGTTTATTGAAAGGAACTGTTAATGCAGAATTGTTTGATCCATCTCGTGTGCCTATATCTGGTTATATGTGCGACCATGTTGAAGATGACGTTATGTAATATAACAACCATTGTTAATATCCTGTCACCATATTTTGAAATTCTGTATCATTTTAATTGTTCCCTGTGCTGTTTTTTTTAATGTGTTTGCTTTTGTTATTTTGGATTTTTTCTTTTCTCCTTAAAATGAAAGACAAAATTTATATTTATATACAAGGATAGCTGGGGTAGGTGTATTGCCACTTTGTTCTACATTTTCTTTGATAAATTTCTATTTTGCACAAGAACTATCAGATTATTATCAAAGTAGAAGGGGAGATTGTATTCATTTTAAAGCCTCAATTACCGAGATAATATTCCAACTAGCAATTTGGATTTTTTTTCCCCTGAAAACAGCTTTAATCTAGAAAAACAGAATTTGTAGGCTCTGCAAAAATGAAATATGGCAGAAAGAAAATTTCTAGGAAATGATTTTTTTTCTTTTATGGCTTTTATATAATTGACTAGCATTTGTGTTTCTCAACTAAATATAAAATGATAAAGACTTAGAATGAACAGTACTGATTTAGAGAAAAATATAAGCAAAATATAAGGTGATCTGGCAGATTTCCAAGTCAGAAAATCCATATTTCCAAGAACAATATGCAATTATCTGTTCATTATAAGGGGCTGTAAATACGTTTGATGATTTTTCAGCAATTAGTTATTTCTTCAAGGACATTGTGTTTGTTTACACTTTGATATTAAACACAAAATAAAAGTAGTACATCCAAGGATGAATTTCAAGATTTTGTACTAAAACACACTAAAGAAGTAAACACCATATGTTCTGCAGTTTTTAGACTTCTCCAAGAATTTCATGTGTCCTTCAGCTTTGATCTAGACAGTTGCAATTGATAAGTGGAATGGAATTTTTGTCCACAAGGAACACACATTTCCCCAATTTCTAAACAATTTCTTTGCTTATAGGTTTTCTTAGAAAAAGACATTTCAATCTACACACAAGTTCCTCTCAGGAGAGTCGGATGGAGATAGAAATATTTTAAGACATCACAACAAAATTTAGAAGAGCGACTGGGTTGTACAATGCAAAGGAAGAAGCATAGCACCTAATTTCAAACTTCCCTCTGACTCTTAATCTTACCCAATAATTTGAAATTGCTTAGTCCCTTTGAGTTTCATTTTTAACTCTGTAAAAGCAAAAATATAACATTGGAAGTTATGAAAACTGTAGCAAACCAGACCTGTGAAAAGTGAAGTTATGCTAAAAGACATGACATTTTAGAATAACTTTTCCTGATACAAACAGAAGACTGCATAAACAAATCTACCTGGAAATTTTTAACAGAGATCAATTTAATATTCATTTAGAAGTAGAAAAATAAATACATACTGTTACATTAAACAGTACTTAAATTAATGATGTAGATATGTGCAAACAAATTGAATTTTCTCAAAGACATGTAAAAGTTGTGTACACACCAGTGGTAAAGTACATGCATAAGACGACCACATTTTTATAAAAGTATATATTTTTCCAACTTAGGGTGGTTGATAATCCCAGTGGTTGGTATATGGCTACTGAGATTTAGTGAATAGTATTTTGAGACACTAAATATCCTACAGTGCTCTCTGCAACTCCACAAATAAAAAGAAATGACTCTGGTTTTAGAAACTGAATGTGTAAATAAAAGCCAAAATGTATAATAGATATTGTGAAATAGGACCAACATGTTCAAATGGGAAAGGGAACTAAGTAGGGCGATGGGGAAAGGCAGGAAGGAAAAAGAAAAACAAAGAGAAATAAAGGATAAAATGAAAGCAAGCCAGGTGTGGTGGCTCCTGCCTATAATCCCAGCCTCGGGAGGCTGAGGCAAGAGCATCATTGTGAGTTTGAGACCAGCCTGGGCTACAAAGTGACCTCAAGACCAGCCTGAGCTGCATAGCAAGACCCTGTGTCAAAAAGACCCAAAAAATAATAATAGTAAAAGAAAATAAAATTTTTGTAGATAAGGAAGGGAAAAGAGGTTGAAGGGAGGTGAGTGGAATGGTAAAAAAAGAGGAATCAAGATTTATCATGTACAGGTACAAATTCCCTCTGATGAATGTGATCGCTATATATGCCTACATTATACCAATCAAATTAATTTAAAAAGGTGAAATATCTAACTATATACCTGTATGGGCCAAAATAAAATGAAATAAAAACCATTAATACTCATTTAGGCTCAGTTCTTGAACTCAAATCACATACACATAATAGCATATACATAATTACGTGTGTGTGTGTGTGTGTGTGTGTGTGTGTGTGTGTGTACATTTACTGTACTGAGGACTAAACACAGGGATTTTGCATTGAGCTACTTGCCTATTCATTCTTGTTTTGTGTTTGGAGACAGGTTCTTACTAAATTACTATATTGCCAAGGAAGGTTCAAACTCATGATCCTTCTGCCCTAACATTCCAGAGGGCTGGGGTTACCAGATCCAGTTTAATATTATTTTAATATATTTCTATTTAAAAACCCTACACTGGAGAGGAAATAAGAATGTTCCACAATGATGGAGTAAGAAATCCAGACAACTCTCTTCCCTGTAAACCAATAAATCAATGAATTAAAAAAATCTTTTGAGACAATAAAATCCCTGGAAATTGCTCTGTGGAAGTAGAGCAAGTAGAATAAGATTCAGTTAAGAAAATATACTAAGTCTATATAAGGTTAGCTATCCTGTGTTCCTTAAGTGATGGCATCCTCCCCTGTCAGCACCTTTGAGTAACACGGCACAGGATCTCTACACAGGATGCCTCCCTACATGCAAACATGACCATGAAGATGGGCTCTTTGGTCCACCTCTTCTTTGGTTCCAGTTTCACTGCAGGAGGCACAGTTTCCTGCATTTCTCACTCATTGGCCCAGTCCTAACCTGTAGAGGCCCTCTTTCTACAGGTGTCCCACCTCCCTCATTCATATGGTAGAAACTCTTCCTCAAGTATGAAAGCCAAGAGTTAGAGTCCCAAAAGCCCTTACCAGTGCACTTTTAAGAGGAAAGGTCCATGGCTGTGTATGTGGACAGAGCAGGCTCAGAAAAACAGTCTTCCAAATCTCCACAATCCCAATTCATCCGGAAGAAGCATCACTGTGGGAAAATCACTATCTCAGGGGAGTGAATTCTGAAGGAGTTCACCTCTATCCACCTGCCTTATTGACTATTTAAATTTAAAACTCAAGAGGTGCAAAATCATTCCGGTCTTAGTGCTGCTTAAAAGCAGATCACATTGCCATGTAAAATATTACAAAGCAGCACTGCTACCACCAAAGACAAGGAAGTGGAAGTGAAAGGAATCCTGAATTCATAAGCCCCATAAAATTCATCTCCATCATTTGGGGATTTCTCTATCCAAGTAAAAACTCTGCCCCAGCTCTCTGGTAGGAGGAATACCAAGTGAAATAGTTTTGGTCCAGAACACTCAAAATAGAATGCAGAGGGAGAGATGAGATTGCACTTCAGATACATTTGCACTTGAACGTTGACCATGCACCTTGCACACATGTTCCAGGATGTAAACTCACTTGTCGGAACAACAAATCCACCAACTCCTTGAAAACGATTTGCTGTTGTCAATGAAACGGCTGAACTGAAGTGTTTCCTCTTTCTGAAAAATTGTCCAGAGGCTATTCATTGTGTCCAGTCCTGAAGCAATAAGAAAGCTTAGTCTTTACCAGCATCAATATAAACTCGTGTGAAGAAACTCATAAAATACTCCTCCTCATCTTGAGACTTTTGAGCTATGAATGTGGTCTCAGGTTAGTCTGAGCACAGCCTTAAGATGACTGAGGTATCACCAGGTTGCAACACTTAGGAACCCTAAATAAAAGTCTTTATTCTCAAGTGGGCTGAGTTTATTCATGGAACTGACATCATTGCTATTTCACGTTTTAACAGCTTTCTATTTGTGGTGGATTAACTCATGACTTATAAAACCCAACTGACCTGAATCAGCATGGTGCTGGGTGTGGAAGGCATAAAAAGAGAGCTGAAGGGGAAGAGGTTGAGCTGCTGATTCTCCTGGGGACGCATGTCATGCTTTTTTCTCTGATACGAATTTAGCTGTTCTCATCATTGAAGGAGCTTGGGTCCTCACGGTCCCTGAGGATGGCAGTGGTGCTTCTGGCTCTTTTCAGGAGCTCTGCTGTGTGCCTTGAGCATTGGTGCCTGGCTCCAGTGCAGATCCCTCAACCTGCTGGCACAGATCCTTCATCCAGCTGGTGCAGACTTTCTAGCTTCCATCACTGGCCTTCCCAGTGTAGATTCTTTTTTTTTTTTTTTTTTGCGGTACTGGGAATCGAACTCAGGACCCTGCACTTGCTAGGCAAGCGCTTATTCCACTGAGCTATATCCCCAGCCCCCCCAGTGTAGATTCTTGACACAGACTTGCACTAGATATTGTCCTGGGCTCAAGGGCTCCAGCTGGACTCATGGCCGATATTGCTATGGGCTCTAGATCTTTATTAGCTGAGTTATTCTATGTCTTAAACTGGACACAGACAGGACACTGCCATGGGATTCAGGATCTCAGCTGGGTTTCTTTGGGTCTCTAGTGTACGGATAGACCCATTGCAGTCTTCTGCACTTGACTTTTTGAATGACTATGATAAAATAATCCTATAAATTATGTGTCCTGTATTAATTCCATTCCTTTGCAAACCCTGACTACACCACTCTCTGTCCAACATAGTATATAGGTAAATGACACACACTATTTCTTTGAAGTTTCATTCCTATATTCTGAGAGCTTATATGATGCCTGTCAGTGATTAATCTACCTGATGTCATATTATTAATGCTTGGGCTCAGCCAGGGCCCTGAGAGAATGTGAGTATGTTTTGCCCCCTCCTCTTCAAACTGAGAATAGAAAACTTTATGCCTATACTCATTGTTCAGAAAACAAAATACTGGCTGTAGGCAAATAGAGGAAACAGTTACCTGATTATTACAAGTGCAAATAGTACAATAGGTAAGAATTTAATAGAAACAAACAAAGTCATATTTTCTAAAGATGGCAGTCAGTAAAAAAAAAATAGAAGAGCTAATACAAGAAGCACTATTGTGAGTCCACACACTAGTGATCAGGGAAGGGGTGTGAATTTGACATGAAGGGATTCCCAAGCCACAAGATGGAAGACATGGTTTAAGTGAAACCGTTGAACTAGTGCTTACTGAATAATAAGCTACTTTTAGCCACAAATAGCCCCCTAAACTGTAATTAAAATTAGATAGTCCTAATGTCAGGCAGTGTGCAGACTAACAGGCCTAAATCCAAACCCTGTAGAGAGTTACCAAAGGTTGACTACTAGTGCTCTGCAAACTGCAACATTACAAGACACACAGAGACACATACACTCACACACATACACACTCATCTTATATTAAATAATGAAGTCTACATGCATGACAGTCCTCAAGAAAAATCTTCTAAAATTAAGGAGTTTATGTGAACACAGGTGTATCCCATAGGTAGCCTGATTAAAAGATGAAACACGAAGAAATTCACCTGAGTAGGGTATCACATACTTAAAAAGGCAGAGAAAATAGTTTTGACAGAATTTATTTCATAAAATCACTAAGCAACCAAACAAAGTCATCAAGCAATAAAAGCAACCCTTAAAAGGCAGCATCAGGATCCAGGGTTGCTAACACTAAAATGCCCAGTTTTCTTAAAAATGTTAATATGGAAATTACATGCTACACCATCATGGGAGGAGGTAAGAGACAGAACAGTAACTGCTGTTGACAGGGCCCACAGATGGAATTAGAAGGAGAAACTTGTTAAGAGAATTGAAGTCTTAATTTTAATTTATTTCAGTAGTACATTTATTTGAGCAGTACATTTAAGTAGTATGTAAATCAATGGAATTGATATATGTATCTGCCTTATACATGTATTTGCGAAATATACATATGGATTTCAATAATTGTAGAAGTTCCTGAGCATTTTTTGTGTATCCAGCCATGCTAGCTCTGAACACAGTTTTTTCCTTTCAGGTTTTACCTATAGTCTTTCCTTAGTGAATTGGCTGCAGTTCTTAATTATATCTCAGAACAAAACCATTGATGGTAAATATTTCTGCCTTGATTGTGATCTTTTGGGGCTACCGTTCCGCTATTCACCAGTCTGTGCAGCATTAGCTGAAGATTTTCAGTGATACTTTTTTACTTACACTGAAAAAAATCATTTCCCCTTGATTTTCTAAGTACTTTATTATAAATTTTATCAAGATTTTTCACTCATCCATTAAAATAATGGTACATTTTCCATCACAGTTAGGATACTAAAGTAGACTGCATCAATTTCTTAAATAAAACATTCAAAGTAAATATTCTTTCATAATTAAAATTCATTTATAGTAATATGCTATTGAGTATACTTCTTAAAGAATGACAATTCTAAATTTACAGAAAAAATTAGTACAATTATATTGATATGCATGCTTTATATTTTTGGCTTTATATTTAGATAATATCCTGAAACGTAGTATTCTGACAGAGCATTTTAAAAAGTATAAATTTATTGTTTAAAATATAAAAATTATATTAATTTTCCTTCCATAGCATTGCAACAAAATAGTGATTACCCCTCTATTCTAAACTTGAAGAATTTAATGTATGAACAGTTCTATTCTCTGGTAATATTATTTTTAAGAACTATAGACAAAACCATTATTCTGTATTAATATCTAACATCGTAATTCAAGCTTTACTTGAAAAGGAAGTGATTTCACAGTTAACTTTGGATGAACAATATTTTTACCTTCTGTTGTTTCAGATAGGAGGCACATAAGCAAGTGCCTGGAAAGTGCAAGGTCATGAATTTGATTCCTGGTACCAAAAAAAAAAAAAAAAACCCACACAAACAGACAGCAGGCACACTCACACAAACTATCTTGATAAATTCTCCTGTGATATAAAGCAATGGCATGGTTATGTATATTTACATGATAGATACTACATTTATTACTTGCTTTTGGGAAATAAAATAAGTATTTCTCTGGGCTGGGGATATAGCTCAGTGGAATAAGAGCTTGCCTAGCAAGTGCAGGGTCCTGAGTTCGATCCCCAGTACTGCAAAAAAAAAAAAAAAAGTATTTCTCTAATGCTTAATAAATGCCTGAAGTCTTTAAATAACTGAATTAATTTTGATATTTATTTTTAAATTTTTATTGTTTATTAGCTGAATTATTTCTATATCCTCAAGAATTAGGTTTATATGTGCCCTAGTCCTCAAAGTTTTGAAAAGTCAACTATTTTTTTTTTTACTTAGTACATATTGTCAGTTCATGTAATTTACAGTCACCTTGAGGAAGGGATTAAGAAATTATTTCAAGAACATTCATTTGAATTACAACAAAAAAGTTAAAGTCCATCAATAATAGTTCTAAACTGATACAAAACAAAACAAAACAAAAAACACACACGACTGAATCTCCAGTTGCCATTAAAATTTCCTTTGCTTCTGTTGTTGGGTACAAAGCCATTTTTCAATAGTCTTTACAATTGACCCCATTATTAAGCTAATGAAATGGCAATACTGCTGTTTTGACAGAAGGACCTGAAAGAGAAGTCCTACTCTGTATTTCAAGGCCAACCATTTCAAGTTGGTTTACATCCCTCTGTGCTTTCTTTCTACTTCTGTAAAATAGTCAGGACATATTGCAAACGATGGCAAGGCTGAAGGATGGAAAAACTCATTTCTTTCTCTCTAAAATGTGTTTAAATCATTTCGCCTGAAAAACTAGATCTCTGGAGTAGCCAATATGTTCTGCCGTGAAAGCACATCTAGAGTAGGGACAGGGTCCGTAGACAAGAAATTGGAATAAGGGCCTCATTTTGTCTTGCGGCTAACCCTGACTGAAAGGGTTTAAAATTTTACCACAGAAATTCCCCTGGGAGGTAGATCAAGGACAGTGTAGAAAAGGAGACAAACAAGATAAAGACAGGTACCAAATGGCCTTGGGACTTTCACCAAGAGACCAGAGAGGAAAGAGCGGACAGGCAGAGTAGAGAGACCCAAGTGCAGGGCTATTCCTCTCCACCTCCAATACAATACGCGGGAGACAGTGCAGATGCTGGGTAAGTTTGGGTGAAGCTCTTATATATGTATATACGCACAGCTATGCAGTAACATGGACATAGGTATGTATGTTCACTCTGTGGTCACTGTATTATCCATTCTAGGGCCATTATATTCATCATATAGAGAGCAATGGATACGCACACACTCCCTTA
>PVLD010031208.1:0-15982 GCA_004027595.1 Dinomys branickii | reverse complement strand
CAGGGGCTTAGCTCTCTCCTAGAAACTGTTTTCCTCACTCACCAGCCGACATGGGATGATTGCCAACAGCTTCTCCAGACTCTCTTCATGACAGAAGAATGTAAACGCATTCGTGCTCTGGGACACAAACTGGTCCTAGGACCCTGACGGAAGCCCTAGCACTGACCCGGACCGACTGAACTTCGTGTTCCCTCTCTCCCGCCCCTCCTGGGATCCAAATGATGACCGAGGTAAGGGGGCTCTCGATCAGTGTCACCAGACTCTTCTGGCTGCCTTTAAGGCAGCGGCCTGGAAGCCCACCAATTTGTCTAAAGTTACAGAGGTAAGCCTGAGACCTGGCGAGTCTCTGTCTGCTTTCTTGGAGCGCCTCCTAGAACACTCCTATAGATCCGGAGGCACCTGAGAATTGACGCGCCTTAAACCTTGCATTTGTTACTCAGTCGACCCCAGATATTATAAAAGTTATAAAGATTAAAAGGATTTAAGGGAATACCACTATCTCAGCTGGTAAAAGTGGCCCAAAAGGTCTTTAACAATAGAAAAGACCAGCGTAAATTAAAGAAGAAAATGGCCAAGGTTCTTACTGCCCTAGAAAAAAAAATTTCTAGGGGTCTTAGCCTACTGCTGATTGTGGATCTTGAGATTTGGGAAATTGGCCCAAGGGCTACATGTCTCCTCAGGGGGAAACCCCTCAGAGGCTCTAATCTGGACTGAGACAGAAGGACAAGCCTTTCAAAAGCTAAAAATAGCACTGGTGAGTGCTCCAGCCCTGGCTCTGCCTGACCTGACTAAACCCTTTCAACTGTATGTGGCAGAGAGTCGAGGCATTGCAAAGGGAGTACTGACACAGTGTCTAGGCCCATGGAAGAGGCCTATCGTCTATCTCTCCAAGTGATTGGACACCACTGCCTCTGGATGGCCAAACTGCCTGCAGGCCATTACAGCCACGGCCCTCTTGATCAAGGAGGCAAACAAATTAACTTTTGGACAGAAGCTTCAGATTGTGGCTCTGCACGCAGTCGAAACTCTGTTACGGTCCCCCCCAGACAGATGGCTATCAAATACCCGCATTGTCCAATACCAGGCATTGTTGTTGGACCCTGATCATATTGAGTTCCTGTCCACTACAGCCTTAAACCCAGCCACCCTCCTGCCAGATCATGACCCACAAGTGCCTCTACACAATTGTGCAGACATCACAGACTCCACCTCCAGCCTGCAAGAGGACCTGACAGACGTCCCCCTCGACAACCCTGATGCCACCCTTTTCACCGATGGCAGCAGCTACCTACATCAAGGCAGCCGAGTGACGGGTGCTGCTGTGACCACCGAGACTGAGGTAATATGGGCCCAAGCACTGGGGTCTGGATCCTCTGCCCAAAGAGCTGAATTGATAGCTGTGACTCAAGCTTTAAGATGGGGATCTAATAAAATCATAAATGTGTACACCGATAGTTGCTATGCTTTTGCAACTGTACATGTACATGGAGCTATTTATCAGGAAAGAGGACTCTTAACTACAGGGGGAAATAAAATAAAAAATGCCCCCGAGATCCTAGATCTTCTAGCTGCTGTCTGGCTCCCCAAAAAGGTGGCAATCATACACTGTCGGGAACATCAAAAAGAAGATTCCCCTGTTGCCAGAGGAAACGCCTTTGCCGACCAAACAGCAGGAGCTATCGCCCTAAAACCAGTGGGGCCAATAACAGAAAAGCTCCTTCCTGTGCTTCCTCCTCCGCTCTTGCCTGAGCTGTCATACTCAGATTCGGACTTGAGGCTAGCGCAACAGTTAAAGGCAAAACCTTCCCCTCCAGAAAACTGGCTCATGCTCCCAGATAAGAGGATTCTTATCCCAGAGGCACTTGGACCTCACCTCGTCCAAGAGACTCACCGTGCCACACACTTCGGGGGCACCAAACTGGCAGAGCTTTTTCGAGACCGATATTTTATCCCCAAACTGTCACAGCTGGCAAAGACTTCTAGCCTCAAATGTCCACAATGCATCCGAATGAATCCCAAACAGGCACCCCAAGACTCGTGAGTCTGACAAGAAAGACTGTACTCCGGAGACCACTAAAAATTGGACTTTACTGAGATGGGATTAGACAGATACCTCCTAGTTTTCATAGACACCTTCTTCACTGGCTGGACAGAAGCTTTTCCTACCTGGACTGAGTCTGCTCTTATTGTGGCCAAAAAGCTTCTATATGAGATAGTGCCCAGATTTGGCCTGTCCTTATCTCTGGGATCTGACAATAGCCTGGCTTTCATAGCTCAGGTGACCCAAAATTTAGCTACAGGTTTGGAGATTAATTGGAAATTACATTGTGCCTACCAACCTCAAAGTTCAGGACAAGTAAAAAGAATAAACAAAACTATAAAGGAAATCATTACTAAAATGGCTTTAGAGTCTGGCGAAAACTGGGTGAGTCTCCTTCCTTTTCCCCTTCTGCGTGCATGATGTACTCCCTTAATCCTGGGAATCTCTCCCTTTGGGGCCTTGTATGGGCGACCCCTCCCCTGGTTCCTTGTCTCCATTATGATGACTAACGGAGAACTTATTAAGTCCCTACAGGCCCTTCAGCCTTTCCTCCAGTCCACTCATCATCTTTTCAGAGAACATCAAGCGGTTCCTAAAAAGCCCAGCGACACCTTGGCGGCTCAGTCTAGAGCTTGGGCACACCAACAGCTGTCACAGTCACCAACAAGAGTCACTAGATTCACCATTCTCATGTTAAGACTGTTCCTGTGGAACCAGAAGACACAGCTAAGTGGACTATTACAAAAACCTGTTCTAACCCTCGGTGATTTACAAAGAAAAGGCACTTGTGTTAAAACTAAACTTATGATTTGTCAAAATCTCCCTATGCTAATATTTATACCAATGTAATTGATATTGTAAATCAAACTTACTCCCCCAGCCTGCACTTAGAGGCCCCTCACGGAGCCTGGTTTGCTTGTATTGCTGGCATAACACCATGTATATTTTATCAAGTTGCTGTACAGAGACTCCCAGAACTATGTGTCCTGTGTCACATTTTCCCCCAAATGCTTTATTATTCTGGGGAGGGTGGTTGACAACATTTGGCCCTGACAGGTTTGCTTAGAGTCAAGAGAGCGAACCCTGTCCTTATACCAGCATGACTGGGCATAGGCATGGCTGGGTCAGCTGCATTGGGGACAGCCGCTCTGGTTACTTCTGATCAAAACCATAAAGAACTAAGTCAACAGATAGACCAAGATTTAGCCACCTTAAAACAGCAATAAGCTAGAGGAGTCACTCAGGTCATTGCTGAGATGGTTTTACAAAAAAAAGAGGTTTAGACCTACTTTTCCTGAAACAAGGAGGATTATGTCTCGCCCTAGGAGAAATTTGTTGTTTCTATACCAACCATTCCGGAGTAATCCGAAAAAGTTTGAGCCAACTAAAAAAGAGACTACAAGACAGAGACCAGCAGAGGAGACAAAAACAAAATTGGTTTCAAAATTTGTTTTCGACTTCCCCATGGTTAACCACCCTCATAATAGCTTTAGCTAGACCACTAATGCTATTACTTATAGCGATTACGGTTGGTCCCTGCATCATAAAGTGTTTGCTAAAATATATTCAGGGGAGGATTCAATCTGTCAAACTGATGATACTCCGAACTGGGTACGAAAACCTCCCCAATGAGGATATAGCTGATGAATCTATGATTTGATTCATTAACAAAAACCAGTGGGGAATGTAATGGCCCAAGTACCCAGCTGCTTGCTGGACTGACCCCATGCTTGACCCCTGATTCACCCCAAACAGCTAAAGTCCATGTACGGTAACATAACTATTGTTTAAAGGTTCCTTGTTCTTTCTCGGAAAGAATTCAAAGAACATTGCCCATCCCTGCCAGAAACAGGACAGTTACCCAGGCATAACGTCCCTGCTACACCTGTGTATTCATTGTGGTTTTTGTCTTTATAAGCCCTGCATACAATGGGCTCGGGGCTCTCACTTCTCAGCCTTCAAACAGAGCCGTGAGTGGGGGCCGTTGGGCTCAACTATTAAAAGCGCTACTAAATTCTAATTTGGCTGTTTGGGAGTTTACTGTTCCCGGACCCGTCTCACTGTGGAGAGGTTATTTCTTAAACATTAGCTATTATTGATTTTTTTTTTTAATTTTGGTCTTTTTTGAGACAGGGTCTCACTGTGGGGTTCAGACTGGCCTTGAGCTCACTTTGCAGCCCAGGCTGTCTCAAACTTGCAACAATCTTCCTGCCTCAGCCTCTTGAGTGCTGGGATTATAAGGCGTGTGCCACCACGCCCAGCTCATTATTGGTGTTATGTATGTTATTGGTGGTTTTATCAACCAGGACAAAGTGACTTAGCTCAGTTCCCTTATCCATAAGATGAGTGCATAAACAAAGTTCTTAGGTCTTCGAAGCTTATCCTATTAGATAATTAAATCAGTGTTTTACGCATTCCTCATCCACCTCCATTTGGTCCCGTGGCTTCGTTTTCTACACAGTCATTATTCCTGTGTCACAAGTAAAAGGAACTGTGTTTAAAAAAACAAAAAATTGCAGCTTACGAACTCTTGAATAATGCTGACCTACAAGAAAAGTCTTATAATGCACCCCATGATCTTCATCGTTAAGACCACAATGGCCACAACACAGATGACTGTGGGGTACAATTGGAAATTTCTTCAGTCTTCCTAAGCCGGACGTTGTAAGAGCTAGATAAGCATCCGCAGCCTGTACTCACCATCTAAGATAGACATGTTTCCGCATGTCGACACAGTGGTCCTTGAGCTCCTGCTTCGAGTAGAAGTATTCAGACCAGGGCCTGCTAGCAGAATAATCAGCAGTTAATACACAATCCCACCAGGAGCTATGGTCTTTTTTTACATAGCACCTAAAGAGAGCTAGATAAAGTTACATCAAAACCGTTTATAAAAACGCAAAGGTATTTACAGTAAGAACATCTAGAGTCTAGTCAATTTTCAGAGACTATTCTTTTAGGCTACATCTGGTTCACATTTGTCCAATTAAGATTTAAGGAAAAATTTTGTGAATGTAAGGATAATGAAAATAATCATCATTAGAAAATGGAAATTTCTTTCCCTGGAGACTTTAAGCTAAAATACTATTCATTTTCCCAGCTTAAAATTCATATGGATAATTATTCAATGAAAACAAATAAAAATGTATAGCCTACATCAGGAAGCAATTGTGTGACCATTTTCTATTATTCATCAAATTAAATACAGTGATGATGACTAATGCTAATGGACTATCTTTAGAAATGAAATTGTTTTTGAGAGTTTTCCTTTTTAAATAAATTTTATGGAGACTACTTTGTAAGTATATATTTTATCTTATGACAGTAGCAAGAGTAATTTTGATGATCTGAAGAGAATATTAGCTAGACATTTTCCTTAACAATTCATATGTATTATTAGTACTTTACACATGTGAAAGTATGACAATAAAAGTATCCAAAAGGTGCTATAAGAGAAACACAAGGAAGTATTTAAAAATATGGGTTATGAACAATCAAAACCCTATGTTGCAAGTGGCCATTCAAAATTCTCTTAAATCAAAGGTGCACATTAAAACTGTATTAGACATTGTGCAGTATACAAATATTTTTAATCTTTATTTTAAAGAGAAAAAATAACAAAATAACAACAAAACAACACAAAAACAAAAATGATACAGGATTTCAAAACAAGATGATAGGAATTAAGAATAGTTGTATTCTTACATATTGTTATCTTCAACAAAGTTGCTCAGATTACCAGATGTAAGAATGCCAGATTGATCAAACAATTAAAAAGTAATTTAAAAAAATCAGAAATGATACAGAGCTTCACTAAACAAGATGGTAGGAATTCAACAATGGTTGCTATATTGTATATTGTTGTCATCAAATTAAAAATAAAGTTTTAAAAACTGTGTCTTAGAAACCAAACTTCATAGCTCAGTTCTGATTACAAGGCACAATCCTTCATTTCCAACTCAACTTTCAAGTGGAAAGTGTGCAAAAGACAGTGTACAGTGCTGACCTCTGCCTCTCTGAGATCCTCCTCGGGGGACCGAGTTCTGCCCTCGGCCTCCTCTTTGCCCTCGACCACGGCCTCTCCCTCTGGTGGGTGCTGCCAAAATGCTGTCATCAGAGTCATTTGCCATCTGTTCAGCAAGATCTATACTCATGAGGTCATCAGCACTGAAGGCAGAAGCAGAGTCCTCCGACTGGGATCTGAGCGCTCGGGCTCTACTCATAGCCTGGATATGGGGTTGCAGTAAAGTACTCCTTAGTGGATAGTGCAGCACCCTAACCATAGTCAATGTAGCCATTCAGATGAACGTTTAAGATTGTCAAACCATCTGCATCATTATTTCTCACTAATCACGCCATAAAAATATAAAGGAGAACTACCCTACCAATCAGATTCACTACTTAGTATGTGTCAGATCAATTTACAATACTACCTGTAAAACAATATCTTTTAGGAAGGTTTACAAACAAAATATAATTTAACAGAATCAAAAAAATCAGAACTAGCAGAAAAACAATCATCCTTAATTCAATACCACATTTGTAAGACACTCTCATAATTTGAACAACTTTTTAGAATTGGCTCTTAATAAATAAGAAAACTTAGAAACAATAGCTGTTATCTCCCGGTGGTGAAATTTTAAGGGGCTTTTGTTTCCTTTACTAGTCTTGATATCATAAATTGTATACAGCATGTCTTTTAAAATACTCTTCTATAATTAGAAAAAAACATGAATCATCTCTTAAATATATATACTCATACAAAAAGAACTGAAGGCCTGAGAAATAGTAACTCTTACAACTAAGAACATACAACTTTTTGATTAAGAAAATCCAGAAAAAAGAAGTTTGAGACAATCAAATATTTTAACTCATTAAAAGTAGAATAAAAGCAATTCTATCCTGATCCCTTAAAACAACCAAAATGTAAAGGAGGAAAAAAACCCCACTTAAAACACATTTTTAATAAAACTAGATATAGTTTCAACATCCAAACACATAAACTATTGTCTTGGTTACTTTTCCCTCGTTGCTGAGACAAAATACCCAACACCCAAAATGAAGGAAGTAAAAGTTTATTTAGCTTACAGTTTGTGGAGGTTTCAGTCCTTACTTGGCTGGTTCTGAGGCAGAATGGCACATGGCAGAGGGCAAACTGTTCATGGCAGCAGAGCACAGCAAAAACCGCAAGCAAAAGGGAGGAATGGCTGCAAGCAGCCTCCTTTTCTTCCCTACATTGTAAAACAACCTACCCCCACCCAGGGGGCGTGTACCTCTCACACAATCTCCCTGCCCTCTTCTTCCACAGGCTCAGGATGTTTACCAAGTAAGCGCCCCAGCTTCCTCCTGAGTCACTCAGCTAAACCTCTAGATTCCCCAAGTTGACACAATGTATCAACCATAACAACTATGAAGAACAGTAAATGAGTACAATGAATATTTGACCTAGCTGAGGGAAAACTTGAAGAGTTTTAGGAAGGTTGGAGGTTTCCACATTCATGTATACCTTACATGACCTTTCTTGCTAGGAAAGGCAAGTTTTAGGTCTTAGCATAGGTGACTAGAGCATCCCTAAGGTCTGAGACACCATAAAGCAAGGAGAGGTGGTGCGAAGTGAGGAGATGGGAATAGGGCAGATAGGGTAGCCATGGGAGTGAAGTGCATGTTGGGAGGGTGAGGTAGGTTAACTTTGGTATTCAAAAAGTTAGGAAAAACAGACTGGTAATACAATCTAGGTAACCTGAAAAACAACTTAAACGGACCCAAAAATATAAAGATGACATCAACAAGATGATTATAAAAGAAAAAATGGAGGAAATTGTTAAAAGAATGATACCCTCCCAAGAAAGAGGAAATTTCACAGGTAAATTTCACATTTTCAAAGAACAGATCATTCACTACTTTTAACAATGCCACAGCACAAAGAAGGAAAGCTTCCAAATGACATGGTACCGACAAAGACTGTGCGCACCAAAATAAAATTATAGTGTCTTACCAATACAATAGCAACAAAGGCAACACAGGAGCGTATGGAAAGATGAGGATGGATACCCATTACCGAGGGGTTTACAAAGTTATACGGGGAGGTCAGTAAGAGATATTATTATAATTCACTATATTAATAAAGGGAGAAAAAGCCACATTTATCTGCTTAGATGCCCAAAAAAAGGCACTTAACTTTTCAGCCATTCCTCTTTTTAAACAAATAAAATTCAGAGCCAGGGATACAGCTCAGCGGTACAGCACCTGCCTGGCAAGAGCAAGATCCTGAGTTTGATCTCCAGTACCAAAAAACAAACTTCAGAAATAGGCTTCCTTTACATGGCAAGAACCCTATACATGTTACAGTAATATGTGTATATGTGTACAATGAGAAGGAATACCAAGGTGTTTAAGTGAATGTTTCTACAAATCAATTAGGTAAAGATTACCCTCTATTAAAGAGGGGGCAAAGAAATGAATCGATGTTTCATATACTTGACATAAGAACTGTTCAGCATGAATTAAAACAGTAAAGACAATCATGAAGGCATATTATAAAGGTAGGAATATGGGGAAATAAGTGGTCTCAAATATTAGTTAAAAAGTAAATTTCTATGGTATCTTTGAAGCAGTAAGGCAGTATCTGATAAAATTTAAAACTCACAGGTTCTATTATGCTTGTTATTTCTGGGAATGAATTATTCCCAAATTTAATACTTTTGTCTCTGTCCAAACGCTGTATCTTTATTTTAGCATTTCAACCATTACATTCAAACTGTATTTTAATTCTATCTTTTCTTTTTTGTCTTTTGAGACAGGGCTCACTATGCAGTTCAGACTGCTCTTGAGCTCACTTTGTAGCCCAGGGTGGTCTCCCACTCACAACGATCCTCCTGCTTCAACCTCCCGAGTGCTGGTATTACAGGCGTGCGCCACCACACCCAGCTAATTCTACCTTTTCTGTGTAATAGGCTTTGGAGTTCATGATCTCTGGGATGTCTGCTTACCCCACACCTGACATCTATATACACTCATTCAACAGTAACTTTCCACTGCCCACTCCCCAGGCCCTGGTGACCACTGCTCTTCTCGTCTGAATTTGAGTGGCATAAAAAGTTTCGTCTGTATTGCAGCATGTATTAGAGGTTAGTTCTTTTTAAAGACATACTAGCATTTCCTTGCAAGCAGACACTACATTTTGTTTGTCCACTCATTTGTTTAGACATTCAGGTTGTTTCTAGCTTATGGCTATTATGAATCATGCAGCTGTGAACACTGATATATAAGATCTACTGGAAATCCTTGCTTTCAATTCTTTTGGTTATGCACTTAGGTAGGGAACTTCTAGATTATATAGTAATTCTATGTTCGATTTTCATAGGAACCACCATACTGCTTTACAAATTATCTACACTGTTTTTCACCCTATCAGCAATGTGCATGTGTTTCAATTTCTTCATAATCTTGCCCATATGTGTTATCTTCTGTGTGTTTAATAGCTATCCTCGTGGGTCTGAAGTTATCTCATCGTGGTTTCAATTTGTACTTCTCTACCAACAGTTGTGTTTCCAAGTGTTGGTTGGTCAAGTTCTGATTTTAAATTGAGTTTTGTTAAGTTTCAGAAGTCTTTTAAAATATATTGTGTGTGGAGAAAGACATTCTATAGTTTACCTTTCCATGTGTTATTTATATGGGACTTTGAGCCTGACCAAGCCATATGACTGTTTGTTCTGGAGGAAGTCTAGCAAAAGCATTAGCGTAAAGGAAATGAAAGCAGGACCGGTGCCCCTGTAGAAAGCCGCTGGGACAGCACTAGGCACTGTGCTGAGACACGCCGAAGGAATGATAACATGATGGCTGGCTTAGTCAAAGTGGAGTTCCTGTGATAGTTGAACTGTATTGTCCTCACTAATCTTCTCAGTGATTCCTCCCATTTCCCCTGTCCCTGCTTTCTGTGCGAATCCTAACAACAGGCTGAAGAAAGCTGTAATCAAGGTTCAGTCCGAGAGGCTGCAGCCCTCTGGCCCCTAACTTTGTCTCCTGTTTTTCTTTCTATCCGCTGTACCTCGTTCTCGAGACTTGTCACCCCACACAGAAACTGACTTTTACCAGCAACTGTGGCTATTAATTCCCTGGGTACATGGATATATGACTTATGAATACTTTCTCCATTCTGCAGACACCTTTCCACTCCGCCCATAGTGCCCAGTATAACATTCTGAAAAAGACTACCAACCCTGCCTCAAATTCATACAGAAAAAACATAAACATGGATCAAAGAGCGAAATGTTAAAACAGAAACAACTTGCTGCAATATAAAATATTTAAAACTCTTGAAATTATACACATAAGCAAGGACTTTCTGAACGGAAACTGGCTGCATAGCAAATAGTACCAAGAATCAACAAAATCAGGTATCAAATTATGAAAAAGGAATTCAGATGTACTATGTACATGAGGAATATAACTATTATGTACTCCAAACACTTTCTAATTAAGGAAAAACAAGCACAGAGGCCACACAAACTTAGAATCCCAGGTCAGACTACGAATAGTTTTTAGATTGTAAAATAATTTTTAAAAAACAAAACAAAAAAATCTGTATGGCCTGCAAAACCTAGTATTTATTGTTGGACCCATTGTTTCAATGTGAACTTATAATTAAAGGAAAAAGATGAGTTTTTTTCTATGAAAGGCTTTAAAGTACAATGTTGTTTTCCAAAACGGAAGGATAAATACTTGTGTTTTATTTAAATAATTTAAGCAGGATACTGAGATTCATACTCCGAGCTAAATGATTTCATGAAGTTGTGAGGTATATCTTGGGAAAGTATCAAACTATAACTCAAGTTCTAAGTAGTACGCTGAGGCTAAAAACATTTTTTAACACTCTACATCATGCTGAAAAGTTACCAGTGCTATGGCTTGAATCTTTCTCCCCATTTTATGTTGGGAACTGAACCCCACAAGGTCACATCAATGGAATTGAGAGGTGAAATCTTCTTAAGGTGAAGGTGGTTCTGCCCTCAGGGATTAACAGGTTGCCGAGGAGTGGGTTTTTAACAAAAGCAAGCTCTCCCTTACAAAGTGTTACCACATGACCCTCCTCCCCTCACCATGTCGTGACCCAGCAGGAAAGGTCCTCAGCAGAGACGCTCCCCTGATGTGGGCACCGTGCAATTTGGCTTCTCAGCTACTAGCAGTGTGAGCTAAATAAATGTCTATCCTTTATAAATTATCTGGACGTGGGCATTTTGTCACAGAAACAGAAGAGGGACTGCCACCTAGGAAGCCCTGGTTACCTCCGCAAGTCTTCCAGCTAAAAATCTAAACTCAACAACGTTCTCTGCTCTGAGAGACTCTCATTTGAAACATGTCATATATTTTCCTACCTTCTTTATATAAAATGTTCATATTTTTATTGATAGCGCTAAAAACTGAACCCAGAGCCCCACACAAATGCTAAGTTATACCCTCAGCCCCTACTCTTACTCTTTTAAAAGATTAATAAAAAAATCAAGATTAAGACAGATGATTCAAGAACCAGGAACTATTTCTTTCTAGCATACATTTTTACCATTTCACAAGCTCTTCTCAACTTTAAGAGCACCTTACAAAATAAATACAAATGTAATAAATGTGGTAGGGACCCCTACTCTATTGTTTCTTCCCTTTAACTTCCAAAAAACAAGTCTGTAAACAGCATAGCTGGGAATTATGACACTTGCCCATTACTCAGAAGGAGGCTGAAGCAGGAAGATCTATCAAAAAGAAATCAATAAATAATTTCTTTAGACACATGTCTTTCACTTACAAAACTGGGACCATAGCTTTTTTAAATTAATATTTCTAACGAAAAGCAGAATATCAACCCACAGTTACGAAAAATATATGCTAAATGAAAGTAATGAAGACAAACACCCAAGAGTAAATAATTTTTTTTTGTCTTTTTGAGACAGGGTCTCGCTATGTAGCCCAGGCTCGCCTTGAGCTCACTTTGTAGCCCAGGCTGGTCACCAACTTGCAAGGATCCTGCTGCCTCAGCCTCCTGAGTGCTGAGATTATAGGAGGGTGCCACCACACCCCACTAAAAGTAAATTATTTATATAACAAGTGTTAAATACTAGATAATAATCACGAAACATTAAAGACCATCAGAAAACAAGAAAAACTATTTTAGCCAAGATAGAGGCCCAAAGCGTCAGTAAACGCTTCCCAACTTGCTCCCAACATGCAAAGAGATGGAAGAAACAAATGACGACAGCGTCCCAGTGAACATCAACACCTTGGGCGTGGAAACTCTACTTACCTAGGGCAACACACCTACCAAAACCGTGAATTTCTTTTTTTGGCCAAAATAATACCACCTCAATAGGGCAAGCGTTTATGTTATGTAAAATAGCAACTAGATACTCTTTTAATTAAAAAGAACCACTTTTATAAATGTCCCCCCCAACCAACGCTTTAGACAAGAGCAAAATCAAAACAGAATAATGACAAGAACACGTGCAGATCAACTGAAATGCATCACAGGCAGCTTTCCTCAGCCAGCCTCTGTGTGCTCCCACCTGACAACCGGGGACTGACTTCAGACAAACATGCCGGTTACTGTAATTTAACAGAAGAGCGTAGGAGCACAGGAATTTACAGCAGGAAAATTACCTCTCGAACTTCATCATCTTCTTCACTGGTATTTTTCTGTCTGCTTTCTCTGAAACGGCGTACCTAAATCATAATACAGTAATTGGCAAACATGTTACTCATCCCGCTTATATAAATACAAAATAGTGCACTGTGATCAAGAAATGTTTCTTGACATAACATAAAACTTAGAAATTTAGCTATAGTTTGTCGCACAAAAGAATGACTGAAGAAATATTTTTCCCAGTTACATTAAAATTCCAGAAATATGTTGTAAAAAAATATTGGCTCTAAGTAAAATTACATTACCTACTGCCAAAATGTTCTATGCCACTGAAAAACAATGTCAGACTGCAAAGGAAAAACAATCCTAATACCCTATGGAGACTGTATTTTAGTAAAACAGTTAAAAGTATCTCTCTTCTAAGAGGCTTCAAATATTTATTGTATTTCTCAAATCACTCTCGCACACCTGCCTGCAAGATGCCCAGAGGCTCTCTAAAATGGTATCAGAAGTGAGTGGGCCTCTGAAGAGCTGTTACCAATAATCAACTACTGAACATTGGCTAACCGTGGCTCCCAAACCAAGAGGAACATGACAGGCCTCTTTCTTAATGTTTCCTGCTCACAAGGCTCTGACAATAACTATGTAATTTGTTCAGTAATCTACCCAGCAACTGCTATATACAAGGAGCTACTATCAGAAATGGGAATATAAAAGTAGTCAAAAACTGCCCTCATAGAGCTTACAATCTAGTGAGAATCCAGGAGGGAGGACAGTCAGTGACAAAATTAAAGTTATATTTTATAAGGCAAAAAGGATCACGTTATAGTCTGTCCCTGAGGAGTCTCTGGCATCTCCAGGGTTAATTTGTTTACTGAAGGTTCCAACTTGCATGGCTATGACTGCGTGGCCACAGGGCATAAAAGGACTCCCTGGGAATTTCCGTACAGATCCTGGTGTTCAACACCTGCACCACTGTTTGCAAATCGGGACCTTGGAAGCTATGCCTAGGTGTCCCTCAGATCGCAGCGCCCGCCTGTAGCCTTCTTTTTGTACTTTTACCTTCTGCCTTAAAGTAAAATCCTTAAGTGACTGTTCCCAGGAATCTTGTGAGTCCTTTCAAATATCTGCAGCTGGCAAACTTCACAACAGGAAAGTACTCAGAGAAAAGTTAAGTGGAAAAAGGGACGAGAAGTGTTAGGAGAGGTTACAGCTTTATAGGGTGACCACAGCCTCTCTGAGCTCACATGTGAGTGAAGACCGTAAGGGGTGGGACATGAACCATGCCAGTACTCAGGAAAAATCACTCCACCCACAAGGAAAAACATGCGCAAAGGTATGTTTGGGGCTGGAACAGACATGAAAGCAAAGAAACAACAGAAAGCTGGAAAGAAAGCCTTGCAAACAATGATAAGGAGTTCTTACAGGCAGGAGTGACTAGGTGTGAAAGGTTCGGGTCACTGCACAGCTGAGCTGAAGACTGACATGGAGAAGGACGGGTAGAAGGGAAGGACAAGCGCAGGGAGAGCCACCTGGAGGTTCCCGGGAAAACCCAGGCGAAAAGGAACGGCCCTTAGAGCAGGGACGAAGGTGGTGAGAGGCAGCGAGGTGTGGTGCGCACTCACAGAGCAGCCTGAAAGACCTTTCAGACAGTCAGGACCAGGACCACAGAATGACAGGGCGCAACGAGGGATGCAAGGGCACTGCCGGAGCAACGAAAGAACGTTCTTTCTAGAGGCCGAGCAGGCCGGAAACCAGGACGCGAGGTCAGTCACGAACCGGGAACTATTCCACGTTTGAGATGTCCGTCAAACACGTGTAGCAGGCTGCTAGCAAGGGGCACCTACAGCCGGTGGGCGGGCCTGCCGGGCACAGGACACCGGCTGAGATCAGAAGGCTTGTCTAGATGAGGAGGCGTCCACAGACGGGGTTCGGGACTCAAACAGTTTAAGAGGCTGGAGAGACGAAGCAAGAATAGGGTGAGACTAGGCAGCCAGTGAGGCGGGAAAGAGCCTAAGAGCGGAGTCTGAGAAATCAAGGAAAAGAACGTCTTGAGACTGACTGACAGTGGGCAGCAGGAGAAGTGACTGCTTACCTTGATGACAGCAGCTTCACCAGAATGACAGCGTCAAAAGCCTGAACGGACAGGCTTCAGCGAAAAACAGGAGACAAATTAGGGCAGCAAAGAGCAGAAACACTGGAGTAATTCTGCTATACACAAAGGGTAAAGAAAGAGCAGTCGCTACAGAGAAATGGGGTGCAGAGTTCTGTCTGCTTTTGAAAGGGAGCTATCAGTATGTTTGTTATGATCAGGGAGGTGACACACACAGAAATAGATGATACACACGTAACAGTGCTGCAAGCAATACGAAGCAAATAAAAAGTCCTGCCACTCACACACGGGAAATGAGTTACGGTCAACGCTGAGAAGCTACAGTGTGTCAGGCAGTATTGTACAGACTTTCCACATACTGATTCTTTCAATCCTTGCAATACCATTATTGAAGCGTGTTCCATTATTACGTCCAGTTTACAGATAAGGAAACAGAGACACAGACAGGTGGGAGAACTCCCTGAAGAATCCCTAACCAACAGAGATTTTGGTCTTGAATGTAGGTGGTCTGGTCCAGAGCACACCCTCTCTGCCACCATGCTACCTACATACATCTACACACATGCGCACACACACACAAAATTTACAGCTCAGGAGTCAGTGTCACTACAGGTACGGGTGGTCAAGTTTTATTTCTGGTATTTAATTGAGAAAGGCACTGTGCTAAAAATTAACAAACCCCCACATCTCCAGTCACAGAGTGAGCGGTTTTGGAATGTGGATCACCTATCTTGACTTTAAAGGTGCTTGGCACTGAAAAGCGTTACACCAAAACCATAAACCTTTAAAAGGCCAGGTGTGGCAGTGCCTATAGTCTCAGCACTTGGGAGGCTGAGGCAGGAGGATCCTTCGAGAACAGCCTGGGTTACAAAGAGAACTCAAGGCCAGTGTGAAATGCATAGCGAGGCCCTGTCTCAAAAAAGGCAAAAAAAAAAAAAAAGCTTGAAAACAATCATGTTAAATAAGTACACTAAAATGAAAGCCAAGGGAATGTATTTTTATTTATTTTTATTTTTTTTATTTTTTTTTATTTTAGAAACATAAAAGTACAAAAACATATTGACAAACAGACACCCATTATCATAGAAAATAGTACAATCACAACTAATCTATAGACAAGGTGATATGGTCTCAACAGTAGTTGTTGCTTTATCCATTGATATCTTCGAATTGTAGATGTATGGACCCATATACAGACATGCAA
>PVLD010031207.1:0-16023 GCA_004027595.1 Dinomys branickii | reverse complement strand
GAGAGGGAGAGGGAGGGAGGGAGAGGAAATGACTGGGGTTGTCATTCAGTGCAAAGGCCCTGGGCTCAACCCAGCACCCAGAAGGGAGGGAGGCCTCCATCCCACACCTCTTATTGTATACTTTTAGTGTATGTCTTTCCCTAGATTTTGAATATTTTTTTGTACCAAGAATTGAACTTGAGCTATCTCGGCCCAGATTTTACATTTTTTAAGTAAAAAATTCAGAGTGCTTGGAGATAAGGCAATCACTCATCTCCACATCCAACTATGCTAAGAACAGTTCATAACACCTAGTTAGTGCCCCAGAGATGATAAGGAACTGATTCCTCTTGATTCTGTCATCTCATACACCTTTTTCAGTTTTATGTCAGTTACAAAATTTGAATTTTGCCTCTTTGCTATTCACCAGGTCATCCTCTAAAACTTAGAGGAGTTAACAGGGTCAAGATCACAGTGTTCTGTGGCACAGCACAAGACATTCCCCACTAAATAACAAAAACATTTAAGGTTACAAATAAAATTATTCGAGTACTTGTGATTTAGTTAATTACTGTACTTCCCTGCAGGATTCTCCAATCTTTTTTATTTTTTATTTTTTGGAGACAGGTTCTTATTATTTAGCCCAGGCTGGCCTCAAACCTGTGGCTATCCTCAGGCCCCAACCCTGCCAAAGGCTGGGCCTGAAGGCTGGGCTTACAGGCGTGTGCCACCACCACATCCTGCCTTTCCTAGTATTTTTATAACCCCATTAGAAACCTACTAAGGAATGGTAATACCCCTTCCTATTCTACACAGAATGAAACACTTTCATTTGACTATCCTACTAATTATAGAACAGAAACTATCTCACAACAAGAACATCCTTTGTTCCACATAAAGTAAAACTGCTAACCTCCTGCAAAACTTAGATCATCGTGATCAACATTTGCATGAAAAATTAACACAGTAGTAAAAGCAAGTTTAAGGAAATATTCATATTCTCACTTCAGAAATTCCATCAATGTGAAAAAAAAAAGTTCCACTAACGTAGGGGTTTTTTTTTTATTTCAATGTGAGGCCCATAAAAAACTTCCTTTTAGTCTTCCTAAAACTTATGAAAGAGATTAGATCAGAGGCCAAAAACCTTAACCAGCTATACCTTTTAGCATCCACTCAAACATATCTAGTACATTAACCAAAATTAAAAGCCAGGCCTGGTGAGGAATGCCTGTAATCCCAGCACTCTGGGAGGCTGAGGCAGGAAGATTACAAATTCAAACCCAGCCTGGGAAAGTAAGTAACTTAGAGATGCCCTGTCTCAGGAAAAACAAAACAAAACAAAAGGCTGAGGATATAGTTCAGCTCAAAACCCCTGAGCTCAATCTCCAACACTGTAGGCAGGCAGGTAGGTCGATGAAACAAAACTTTAAAAATGAAAACAAAGAAAATAAATCCAAAAATAAAAAAATATAGTTAAGTGTCAGATCTAAAGACAATTCATAAATTAGCCAACAAGTAAAACAAATGACCCGTGGTTAGGCAGGCATGGTGATACTGCCTGTAATCCTAGCACTTGGGAGGCTGAACCAGGAGGATCACTACAAATTTGAGGCCAGCCAACGCTACATAGTGAGATCAAGGACAACCTGGGGTACATAGCGAGACCCTGTCAAAAAAACACCCACTTGGTTACATTAAGAAAAAATGGAAACTGTGCCTTTTCTGAGGTGGAATTCTGCCCCTGCTGTGTCTGGCTCCCTGGCTCACAGCTCACTACCACTGCCATGGAACCAGCAGACCTGACAGCAACCTGGTGGCAGAGCGTGTGGAAGCAGAGGGCCGAGTCCTAGGTGCATGGGCTAGACTCAGAGGAAGCCATGCTGGAAAGACACCAGCTCCTCGCCCGAGCAGAAGAGCTCGCACACTTGTGCCTCTGAGTGGACAGCCCCGAACCCAGAGCAGAGGGTTTTGTTCGGTTTGGTTTCTTAGGTCTTTTTAGAGACTGAACCAAGGCCTTGTGCTCTATCACTCAGCAGTCTCAAGATTATATTTTTAAATGTCAAAGTTTACTTAATAATTTAGTTAGTTGTGTACATGTCACCAACAGAAATCCCAAAATAAGACTTTCGGCCTGGGGATGTAGCTGCGTGATACAGCGCTTGGATAATGTGTCCGGCACTTGGGTTCAATGGGGGGGGGCACGTCACAGCTAGGATGCAATCTAGGCTTCAAATTAAACAGCTCCAATTGAAAGCAAATGTTAGGATGTTCTGTATCAACATTTGCCAAAGCAGGTTCACAATGGCAGCGTGTACTCAGAGAAACAGGATTCTCTGGAAAAGCACGTTCAGAAAATTCAACACTCAGTGATTCCTTACCACGCCTTCCCCTGTCAAATGATGTATCTACATTAAACCAAATGTTCCAAGAAATCTAGCAGTAAAAAACGTTATTTTAACATTGTACAAATTTACTTGATTGCAAAATCCTTTTTTACCATGATCATTGTTCATTCATCAGTTTCTTTCTTAGCATTTCAGAGAAGAATTCACAAAAAAGGTATGAGGAAATCCAGTTTTCCAGGAGTTCCATTCTATCCCTGTTTCTAGGAATACTATGTAAACTACCCCCTTCCACTCTTAAAAAAGTATCCCTGTTTAGGTGGTAAATTATAGCGGTCACCCTAGAATTAACGCAAAGGTAACAAAACGCACCCTAAAGAACCACATGAAGCAGGCGAAGTGGTACAGAGCTGTAATCGCAGCTACCAGGTAGGCTGAGGCAGAACACACAAAAGTCCCAGCCCAGCCTTGGTAACTTACAGCAATTCTGACTCAAAACAGAAATAAATGTTAAAATCCAGGGCTGTTATCAGTGGTAGGATGTCTCTGGGTTTGATTCCCTGGGGCAGGGGGTATGTACCACCATTACCAAGTATCAAATTAGCAGGGCCAAGTTACTGCACTCAGAATTTACATGGTTTACATGGACACAGTCTGGTAAGATGAGACCAGAGGACCAAAAGTTCAAACCCAGCCTGGGCCACTTATCAAAACCCTGCCACAAAATAAAAAAGGGCTGTGGATATAGCTCAGTGCAAAGGCACTGGGTTCAATCCCCAGTACTGGGAAAACAAAGTTATATAAAGGATAATAAACCTCAATTCAATCCCTTTTCTCAATTTTTTTTTTTTTTTTTTTTTTGAGACACGGTCTTCACTATGTTCCTCAGAGTGGCCCTGAACTCATTATGTAGTCCAGGCTGGCCTTGGAACTTGTGGCAATCCTTCTGCCTCAGCCTCCCAGGGGCTGGGATTACAGGCATGTGCCACCATGCAATTTTTTTCTCAAATATTTGAAATAATTCTCCACTAGCAATCTTGTATGTATTTTCAAAATGCTCTGGATTGCCCCGATGAACCGAAGAGATTTAGATAAGGAAGACTGTCCACAACTGTGTAATCAGAGTCCACTATATCTAATTTTAAGGGAAGAAACAGTATTGAAAACACTTCAGCAGGCAGATTTGCTCAGAATTCTTGATCCCAGGGCTGGGGATATAGCTCAGTGGAATAAGCGCTTGCCTAGCAAGCGCGGGATCCTGAGTTCGATCCCCAGTACCGCAAAAAAAAAAAAAAAGAATTCTTGATCCCACTTTCACGCAACCCATTCTTCCAGACTGACCTCCTCTGCCTCTAAACTGACTTGAAATCCCATCTCTAAATCATTGATAAATCTCCTTCCAGCCTAGCTTTCCTCTCCCTAACTCCAAATCCACATTCACCTGAACACCTCTTTTATGTCCCAGAAGTATTCAACCCCACATGTCCGAATCTAATAGCACACACATGAACGCTCTCCCACGCTCCGCGCCCCCAGCCCGGCCGCGCAGGTCCGACAAGGCCTACGCCACTCTCTCCCTCACTACACCTAGTCACATGCAAAGTCCTGCCAAGCCCACCTCCTCCAAGTACCCCAAGCCCTGCTGCCATATCCCCTCACTATGCATCTGCAAGAGTCTTAAGGGCCTCCTCGGTCTCAGTGATGCCCTCTCCAAGTCATACTCACGCCCAAACTTCTCAGTGATCACCTCACTACTCTCTGGATGCCCTGGGGGCAGGGGGTGCTGGGACTCAAACCCTGGGCTTCACCCTCGCCAGGCAGGCACTATCTGCATGCGCTCATGAAAGCGCTGAAGATGCTTCTGAATACAGGTCTCAGCCACCACCACCACCTGCTCTCCACCCTATAGAACACGTGTACACACTTTCCTTTCAAGAATAAATCTTTCCTCTCTCCCACGCCCAACTCATGCCACTTTCAACTGACACAGCTATTTTTGGGACACTCCATGTAGGCTACTCTAACAATACTAAATTTACCCTCCTTTGTCCTCCCCTTCCTAAGTACAGATTTTACATATAGGCAGAGAGCCTCTGTCCACTGCCCGTTCTCTACCAAATTAGACGCTCTGCCTAATACAGACCGAGTCTTGCTCATCACCGAGGAATATGGGAAATAAAAGTCCAGCGCCTGCCTTATGAGGAGCTTTACAGGCAGTGCAAGCCCAGCAGGAAGTACACACGCTGACTCCCCAAATACGCTGAGCACAGAAATGCACCTGGTGCCTACTCAACATACTAGCACCCAAATCACAGACTGATGCCCCAACAGCAGTGCTCTTTTTGTGTATGTTTCGTTTCGTTTTTTGACACAAGGTCTTGCTTCATAGCCCAAGCTGGCCTCAAACTCCCCCTGATCCTTTGGCCTCAGCCTCCCAAGTGCTGGGATTACAGGCATACACCGCCGCGCCCAACTCAAACAACTTTCCTACTTTGGAAGGCTGCCTTTAAAGCCTCTATTTTAGCATTTTTTCTAATCCTTTTCTTTATGAGCACGTCTGTGGCACACAGCACTGACACCCTCGCCGGGAGCTGGCGCGTGCACACAGCACATCTTCGTTCCTCCCGTCGTGCCCTCTCCCTCCACCCCCTCCCGTGTCCGACCCCGTCCTTCGGGAGTCTTCTCTTGCTTTGTTTGGGTGCACGACTGCAGCACACACTGCGGGCAGGGCGCACACACACACCTTCATTCTCCCCCCCGCTCTGCCACCTTCTGACCGCCTTCCCTTGTGAGAAAGAGCTCCTGTGCCCTACTATCTTTTACTTTGGTTTTTATTTATGCTTTGCGTTTTTCACACTAAAAGAATATGCCAGGGAAGGTAGCGCACACCTGTAATCCCAGCACTCATGAGGCTGAGGCAGGAGGCCTGTTGCGAGTTCGAGACCAGCCTGGGCTGCAAAGTCAGCTCAAGGCCAGCCCGAACTGCATAGCGAGACTCTGTCTCAAAAACACCAAAAAAAAAAAAACCTCATATTAAAAATATGTAATACTGTACTGAGGCTTATGTGTCTCGCCTGTTTCACAGAACATTATGGTCTCAGGTGCATCCGTGTCCCTATACAGCATTCAAGTTTCCTTTTCCTTACTGCAGACACTAGCACTTCACTGTGTGCAGATACGCTCTATATCCATTCCTCTCTTTGTGGGCACACAGGCCACTCCCAAGGTTTAGTTACTACGAATCGTGCTGCTATGCACACGGTACCCGCGCCAGCTCTAACAGGATGTCTTTCACTCTTTCAGGAAGACAGCGGATAAGGGAGGACTACTTGAATAACCAAACAGAATACATTGTTTGAACAGTTATTAGTCTCACTTTTTTTGAGGAATCACCAACTTTCACAGGTTGTGGAAGTTTCAGTCCATAATCAGCTGCTCCAAGGCAAGGTGTGGCACCACAGGGGCAACACTTCAAGGTAGCAAAAATTGGCAAAAACAGCAGCAAAGGGGCAGAAACAAGTCTCTTTTCCTTCCTTATATTGTATGCAAGCTACCAGCGCACACCACTTCCAGGCCTTCCCCTTGCAGAGGCTCAGGATGTCCACAAAAGACCCTGGCCCCCTGCTGAGTCAGCTAAAAGTTAACCTTCTAAACTTCCCAAGTTGATACAACGCATCAACCTTAACTACATTTCTCTACCAGCCAGTAATGTTGAGCACTTCTTCGTGTACTTATTGGCCATTTGTGCGTCTTCTTTGAAGGTCTATTCATTTTGCACATTTTTTGATTGGGTCTTTTAATTTGGGTGTAACATAATTTTTTTAGTTCTTTATATATTCTAAATATCAATTCTCTTGTTTCAGGATTAGCTTGAAACAATTTTTTCCCAGTCTGTAGGTTGTCTTTTCACTCTACTGGTTGTTTGTTTTGCTGTGCAGGAGCTTTTTTTGTTTTTTAAATCTTTTTAGGAGCTTCTTGATTTGATATGATTTTGTGATTCTCAGACTACTTATTGTGCAACCAGGGTTTTGTCAGAAAGTCGCTGCCTACACTTCATGTATCCCAGCACTCAGGAGGCTGAGACAGAAGGATCACCACGAGTTCAAGGCCAGCCTGGGCTACACAGCCAGTTCAAGACCAGTCTGAACTACATACATAGCCAGATCATGTCTCTTTAAAAAAAAAGGCCCTTGCCTGTGCCTATGTTGTCAACAGTTCTACCTAGTTTTGTCTTTCAGCAGGGTCGATGTTTCGGGCATAACATCTAGCTGTTTTGCCCATTCGATTCTAGTTTAGTATGCAATGAGCAATATGGGTCTAACACACTCTTCTGCACATGGGTAGCCAGTTTTCCCAGCATCATTTATGAAAGAAGCTATCTTTCCTCAGTGTATGTTTTTGGCCCCACTGTCAAAGATCAAGTAGTTGAAGGTACAAAGAGTTGTTTTTGCATCCTGTTCTGTTCCATTGATCCCCTTGTCTGTTTTTGTGCTAGTACCATGCTGGTTTGTGGGTTGTTTTTTTTTTTTAGGAGAGGGTCTCACTGCAGTTCAGGCTGGCCTTGAACTCACTATGTAGCCCAAGCTGGACTCCAACTCACAGCGATCCTCCTGCCTCAGCCTCACAAGAGCTGGGATTATAAACGTGCATCACCATGGCCAGCAAACTATGCTGTTTTTATCACTATAGCTTTGTAATATGTATAGCTAAGCCCGCGATGGTGATGCCTCTCACTTTGCTCTTTTTACCCAGGACTCCTGCCATTCTGGGTCTCTGCAGGTTCTAGTGCACTTTAGGATTTTTTGCAGTTCTGTGACAAATGCTGTTGGAATTCTGATTGAATTTCATTAACTCTTATCACTTTTGGGTTTTTCTTTTTTTTCTTTTTTTGGATGTTTGCATGGTGCCGAGGATTGAACTCAGGACCTTGCGCTTGTCAGACAGGCGCTTATGCCACTGAGCTATATCCCCAGCTCCAATCTATCGATTTTGGAAGGATGGCCATTTTGACTATATTGGTTCTGCCTATGCCGGGAGGTATCTTTCCATTTTCTGACGCCTCTTCAGTCTCCTCTTTCGGAGTGCTATCTATAGCTTTTGTTGTAGCGGTCTTTCCCTTCCTCAGTTAGGTTAGTTACTGAGCACTTAATTTTCCTTGGTGTTTGGGCTGGGGGTATAGCTCAGTGGCATAAGCGCTTGCCTGGCAAGCGCACGCGCAAGCACATGGTACTGAGTTCGATCCCCGGTACCGGGGGAAAAAAAAAACCCACAAAAAATGTGAATTTTCCTTGGTGCTATTGGGAGTGGTGCTTTTTCCCTTCTTTCTCAGTGAGTTCATTATTTATGTACAGGAACACTGTCTAGATTTCTGTGTGGTGATTTTGCATCCTGCCACTTTACTGAATTTGGTTTTATTAGTTCTTAGAGACTTCTGGTAGATTCGGAGGGTCTTCTATGTAGAGGATCATATCATCTGCAAGTAATGACAATCTGACTTCTTCCTTTCCTTACATACCCCCCTTTAATCTCTTTTTCTTGCCTAACTGCTCTTCCTAGTACTTTGAATACTATGCTGAACAGGAGTGATGACAGTGGACTCCCTGGCCTTGTCCCTACTTTTAGGGGAAAGCTTTCAGTTTTTCCCCACTGAAGATACTATAACGTAGCTGCAAGCGTGAGCCATACACATAATTTTAAATTTTCTACTAGCTATACTTCAAAATACAAAAATAAGGCCTAGTAATATTGCTCAGTGGTACAGCACTTGCCTTGTATGAACAAGTTCCTGGGTTCAATCCATACACCACAAAAAGGAAGAGACAAACAGACACAGACAGGGAAACACACAGAAACAGGCTAAGTTTTGTACTGGGGTACTGGAGATTGAACCCAGAGCCTCATACATGCTAGGATATATCGCCAGGTCAGTTTGCTTTTGGGTTTGTTTTTTTTTTTTTTTTTGAAACAGGGTCTCACTATGCAGTTCAGCCTGGCCTTGAGCTCACTTTGTAGCCCAGGCTGGTCTCAAACTTGCAATAATCCTCCTGCCTCAGCCTCCCAAGTGCTGGGATTTTTGGTTTGTTTTTTTATGCAAGGTCTCACTAAGTTACTTGGCTGACATAGAATTTGTAATCCTCCTACCTCAGCTTCTCGACTGCTGGGATCCCAGGTATGTGCCACCACACCCTGGAAGATTAACTTTAATACTGTATCTTACTGAACCCAGTAAGCCCAGAATATTACCTCAACATATAATCAATCAATAGGAAACCATTATTAATGAGATACTTAACCATTCTTTTTTCATACTGTGTCTTCAAAATCCAGTGTCTACTTACATTTACAGAACAGGACTACAGCAATTGCGGTCAGCCACATCTCCAGCGCTCGGTATCCGCACATGATTAGCGACTACAACGGCGGATGAGCAGCTCTAGAACACTCGTCATTCACTAACGGTTTTCGCACCTGCAGTCTGGCAGCATCTAACTTAACTCCTCACCATGGCTCTCCACCCTCAGCCACCTGCTCCCACGGCCACTTCCTGGGCCAGAAGCTGCACCCCTCCAGAGTCAGTAATTCACGTGCTGCCTTTCACAACTACAACCTACTGTTCTCATCTGCCTCGCTGCAGCCATTCAATTTCATGAAATCTTGAATTCACTGACTCTGTCCCTCTCTCTCCAGGGCCAATGGATCTCAAGTGTGTTCTCCATCCTTTTTGTTTTAAAACTGGGGCTTACTCTGTAGTCGGGAAGAGCCTGGAACTTGCTCTTTAGACCAGTCTGGGTTCAACTCTTGATCCTCCTGCCTCAGCCTCTCAAGTGTTGGGATTACAGGCATGCACCACCGTGCCTGGCCTGGTCCAAGCTTAGTTAAGATTCCAAGGTTCTTTTTTTTTTTTTTTGGTCTTTCTGAGACGGTCTCGCCATACAGTTCGGGCTGGCCTTGAGTTCACTCTTTAGCCCAGGCTGGTCTCAAACTCAAACTCGCAATGATCTTCCTGCCTCAGCCTCCCAAGTGCTGGGATCACAGGCGTGCGTCACCACGCCCAGCCCCCGAGGTTCATTATTAAACATGTCTATGCAAAATGTCCTTGCCCCTCTACGTCCAGCATGTATAAATGGCCCTTTCCTTGCAGAGAAAATAATGAACTCAGACAGGTGAATGTTACTATATGTCCATGATAGCCAAACCTAAACAGGTACAGCCAGCCACTGATTTCCGGTATGCTAGCAGCGGGGCTTCCAGGAACTGCTTCACGTCTATTCCCTACTCCTCCCATCTCCTTCCTCCACATACTGCCTTTAATAAACATGAAAGCAAAATTAAATGTCTGTAATACTGCAATTAACCCTTAGTTGTTTTTGCTTCTTTGTCCTTCTGGTACTGAGGATCAAACCCTGAGGCATTCTATTTACACAGCCCAGCCCTTTTAAAAAATTCTTTTTAAATTTTGAGATAGGATCTCCTGGCTGGCCTTGAATTTACAATCTTTCCGCTTTAGTCTGCCAAGCAGCAAGGATTACATGAGTGACATAACTAGCTTTAATACTGTTATTTGATATTCCAAAATTTTTTTTTCTAAAAACAACATAGCTTTTGGTAGTTACATAAACATTTTTCATGCCTGTAATCCCAGCACTCAGGAGGCTGAGGCAAGAGGATCACTGCAAGTTCAAGGCCAGTTTGGGCTACATAAGAGTTCAAACCTACCCTGAACTACATAGCAAGACCCTACCTCAAAAAAAAAAAAGAGGGGCTGGGGATATAGTTCAGCAGAATAATTGCCTGCCTGGCACACGTAAGGTCAAGTTCGATCCCCAGTACTGCAAAAGAACATAAAAATTTAAACATGGAGAGGTACAAGAGATTCGAACTAGCCAGGTAAAGTAGCATGTGCCTATGGTCTCAGGGGCCCAAGCTGGAGGCAGCAGGATCGCCTGAACCCCGAAGTTTGAGACCTGTTGGAACAACTAAGCAAGACCTTGAGTTAAGCAGAGGAGGAATCAAGTTTGGACATAAAACTGCCTGGACATACAAATGTCTGAAAGATGTCTGAATAAGACTTGTTAAACAGTACAATAACTCTAAGATTATTAAAGTTCAACATTAATTTATTTACATTTCTAGTACATTACACTTGTTTTAATTTAGCTTGACAAAATAACCTAAAAATGAAAATGAACTATCCTTCCTTCTTCCATTTATTTATTTATTTAGGTGAGCCGGGTATGGTGGTACGCACCTATAATACCATTTGGGAGGCTGAGGCAGGAGGATCGTTGCAAGTTTGAGACCAGCCTGGACTACTAAGTAAGCTCAAAGCCAGCCTGAACTGCATAGCAAGACCCTGTCTCAAAAAAATAAAAATAAAAAAATAAAAAACAAAATCCCACTATTTATTTAGGTGGTGGTGGTGGTGGTGGTGGTAGTGTTAGTGGTGGTGATCCTGAGAATTAAACCCAGGGCCTTGACACTAAATTAAATTCCCAGCTCTTTCTTAATTTTTTGAGACTGAGTATCATTAAATTGCTTAGGATGGGCTGGAACTTATGTCCCTCCTTCTGCCCCTAGAGTACCTGGGATTATCAGCACACTCTGCTTGAAAGATACTTTTTAAAAACTATGGGGAGAGCTGGGTATGGTGGCGCACACCCATAATCCCAGCACTCAGGAGGCTGAGACAAGAGGATCGTTGCAGTGAGTTCCAGGCCAGCCTGGGCTACAAAGTAAGCTCAAATCTAGCCTGAACTGCACAGCAAGACCCTGTCTAAAAGACAAAAAACAAGTAAAAAAATTTAAAAACTAAAAACTATGGGAAGCCAGGCGTGGTGGTGCACAGCTATAATCCCAGCCCTTGAGAGGCTGAGGCAGTAAGGCGGTCCTGAGTCCAGGCCAGTCTGGACTACATATTGAGTTCAAAGCCAATCTGAACTATATATATAGTAAGACCCTGTTTCAAAATTGTCGGGCATGGTGGCGGACACCTGTAATATCAGCACTCAGGAGGCTGAGGCAGAAGGACAGTTGTGAGAAGGAGGCCAGCCTGGGCTACAAAGTGAGCTCAAGGCCAGCCCGAACTGCACAGTGAGACCCTGTCTCAAAAAAAAAAAAAACAATCAAAATATATACATACAAACATACATACATAGACCACAGGGAGAGGGAGAAAGGGGTGAGAAGGAAGGGGGACAGGAATCTCAGAATCAGACTTTTAATAAAAACCAACAGTACTGACAATCTTCATTACCACTACACACCACACACAAGTTATTTCATCCCTTTGGATTACACAGGGCATCAGATGTTTGAACAAAACATGGGCCACTTCATTACTAAAGTTACAAACGAAACAAATACTTTCCTACAACAAAATGTTCAGTATCACTATACTCAACACAATTACCTGTTAAGATTCCAGAAGAACAGTAATAAACTCAGATCGTGACATATTTAAGAAAAAATGCATTCAGCAATACCAGCTGACCTGTAAGTGCCAAAGCCTAAGCTACTCAAAATATCAAGCTGCTCAGTTGTTTGGCACATGCGTATGTTTATATGCAAAAAGGCCCAGTGAATGTGAGTCTTGTCTAATACTCTTTTCACTACAGAGCAAGGCCATGAGCTGTCATTTTATAGTGTCTGCACGCATTACCACAGGGTAACTAACTTCCAGCTGGGTGCAGGGGCGCACGCCTGTAATCCCAGCACTTGGGAGGCTGAGGCAGGAGGGTCACTATGAGTTCAGGCAACTAACTTCCAGCCAGGTGCAGAGTCTCATGCCTGTGATCCCAGCACTCGGCTGAGGCAGGAGGGTCACTATGAGTTCAGGCCCAGCCTGGCCTACAAAGCGAGCTCAAGGCCAGCCTGAACTGCATAGTGAAATTTCGTCTCAAAAAGACAAAAAAAAAGTTTAAAAAACACGTAACTTTCTAAAAACAGTCTGGAATTACGGGTTATTAATTTTAACTGTTTATCCCTCCCATTAGCTGGAACTATTCTTAGGACTATGTAAATTCCAGAGAAAAGACTCAATTGTGATCCTAAAATTCACGGCCTTTTCCCAATTATAACACTATACGTTTTTAAAATATCTTTTACTTTTGAGACAATAAAGTATTTTGAAATCATACAGCAGAATACTTGTAGGACAAAACATGTTCTTCTTCCTAGTCCTCATATTCTGGGGAAGGGTGCTTGAAGAATGAAGAAACTGCAATTTCTCACGCGCCTTTCTAAAGAAATACACCAACTGCTGGGGATATAGCTCAGTGGAATAAGCACCTGCCTGGCAAGTGCAAGGTCCTGAGTTCAATCCTCAGTACTGCAACAAAAAAAAAAAAAAAAAAAAAAATCCATATCTAAAGAAATACACAATGAAACTGAAAGGCATTGGGTCCTACAACCTCAGGTCCCACTGGTCTCTCCCCACTCCCATCCCAGCCCCGGGGTTGATCGCAGGACCTTCACGCTGAGCGACAACCACAGAGCTTTTTGTTCTTTCTTTCTTTTTTGGTTAGTTCAGAACAGGGTCTCACTAAGTCACTAAATTGTGCAGGCTAGGGTCAAATTTGTGACCCTCCTGCCTCAGCCTTCCAGAGCAGGCATTACAGGCATGTACAACCCTGCCTAGCTCTTGTTTCACTTTTTATCCCAAAGGAGGAAAGTAAAACAATTAAGGGTAAAATGCAAACTAACCCTACCGTACAAGAAGTATTGGCTAAAAGTACGGGACAGCTGCACTGATTTTTCTTCTATCCCTCCAACTGTTATACATGGCTATTGAAAGAAGCAATCAAGCATTGAGGAATAACCCTGAAAAATTCTAAAGTTACCTATTCCCCTACCACTACCAATTTAAAGTACTTCAAGCAATTCATTCAGTGCACTGCAAACTGCTAACTGTTCAGTATTACTATAGAGACACTGGCTTGGAGTCAGTAGGTGCTGCTTAGCAATCCTGCCTTGTTTACAAATCACAGTATTTATAAGCAAACTAAGTATACATGCTATAGAACTATAAAAATACCCTAAGTGAGAAAATGAAAGAGATACTCCCCTTTTAAACTAAAAACCAAGCTGGGCATGGTGGCACACGCCTAATCCCAGCACTCAGAAGGCTGAGGCAGGAGGATCCTTGCTAGTTCAAGGCCAGCCTGGGCTATGAAGTGAGCATAGGGCAGCCTGAACTGTATGGCAAGGCCCTGTCTCAAAAAAGACAAAAAATAAAAACATTAAAAACTCCACTTTACAAATCTTATATTTTTAAAATTTTTTCAGGCTTCAAAGTTTCTGCTCTCAGGACAAGGTCTGGCTATGTACCCCAGGCTGGCCTCAAACTCACTGTGACCCTACTACCTCAAACCTCCCAAGAACTGGGATTACAGCGTGCCACACCATGCTTGGCTTTCATATACTCTGAGAACGAATGACCACCTTCAGTAAACCGATACTAATATACTAAAATCAGTATCAATACTGACTCTATTGCCAGTGCCAAGGGTGTAGTTCAGGATTACCTTATCACACAAGGGTACCAGATTTAACCCTCAGTACAAGGGCAAGAAAGGAGGTCTGTATTAGAATTTTTTTTTAATTTTTTAAAGATTTCTCTCCTTTTTTTTTTTGGTCCTGGGAATCAAACTCAGGACCTTGCTTTGCCAGGCAGGTTTTTTGGGGTTTTTTTGGTTCCAGGAATCGAACTGAGGACCTTGTGTTTGCCAGGTGGGCATTATGCCACTGAACTATATCCCCAGCCCAAGATTTGTTGTTTAACCAGGTGTGGCAACGCACACCTGCAATCCTAGCACTCACAAGGCTGAGGCAGGACTGTCAGTTCCAGTTTAAGCCTAAAGCCAGTCTGGACTAACAGTTCAAGAACAGCCTGGATTACAAAGCAAGATCTTGTTTTCCAAAAACAGTAATAAATATATACATATATATTATATGAATATATTATACATATTATGTGTGTGTGTGTGTGTGTGTGTGTGTGTGTGTGTATAAATCTCCACACACACATCATTTAAAAATAACAATGTATTAGCCAGGCCTGCTGGCAGAGGACTGTAATCCCAGCACTCTGGGAGGCTAAGGCAGGAGGACTGCAAATTCAAGTTCAGCCTAGGCAACTTTGTGAGATCCTGTCTCAAAAAACTTTTCAGAAGGCTGAGGATAAGATTCAATGTGAAGGACCTAGGCTCAACTCCCCAGTATTGCTAGTTTAACTAACAAATTAATGTGCAAGCCCATGGGTTTCATCCTCAGTACCACCACTTCATGTAGTTCACATCTAATTTAAAAGAAAAACTATTCTCAAAGAAATTAAGAAGCCAAGCATGGTGATAATCCCAGCAGCACTCAGGAGGCTGAGGCAAAACTGTCACAATTTTCAGATCAGCCTGGGCTACAAAGTGAGTTCAAGTCCAGCCTGAACTACATAGCAAGACCTTGTCTCAAAAAAAAAGTCAAGTACTGTACCATACTGGCAAATACAAATTTTAGAAAATTTTGTTGTCACCTGAAAGCTTAAATTTTACCACTAGCAACAAATACTGTGAGTTATTTTTACCTGTAGTGAAAGGCTCCCTCTTTGATTGATTGTAGTACTAGGGATTAAACTTGGGGTTTACGCATACTAGACAAGCACTTTACCACTGAGCTATATCCCTCAAAAGACATCTTTTTTCCCAAGAAAATGTATGCCAAATCCCTAAGTCTATGTAACGATACTCTGGCCATGCTCAGTGACACACGTGTGCAATTCCAGCACTCAGATTGCCACAAGTCCCAGGCCAAGCTGGCTAGATAGTGAGTTCAAGGCCAGCCTGAACTACATAGCAAGACCCTGCCCTGGAAAAAAAAAAAAAAAAGCAAGCAACCAAGAAAGAAATTACACAATATATAACCATACTTTACCAGAAGTTAATTCAAGTAAAAATGACAGTCCATTTAAAAAAAAGCAGTTAGTTTAGCTTGCTGTGTAACAACTGTGTAAAATAGTTTTCCCCAAGTTAGCCATCAGATTTGGTCTTTTTTTACTGTTTTCTTTTTTCGTACAGGGAATTGAACTCAGGGCCTCGAACCTGCCTGGCAGGCACAGCCCCACTGAGCTACATCCCCAGCCCTGGCCATCAGATTTGGTACTCAGTGTTTTACAGGTACAGTATTTTGAGCTTTTTCATAAACAATACATTTTAAAATTTACTCAAGAACTGAAATATGGGCCAAGGATATAGCTGAGCTGCACAAGCTCCTGCCTGGCAAGCACAAGGTCCCGAGTTCAAAAAACAGAACTGATACAATAAAATTGTTTTACTACTGCATCAAAGACATTAAGTGTAGCTGGGCTTGGTAACACACTTGTAATCTCAGCTCTTCAAGAGGCTGAGGCAGAGGACTTCCGGGAAGATGGCGACCGGGTAGGCAGCAGAAAGAGAACCTCCCAGAGGATTACCACCCAGACAATGGAATACAGCAATATGAAGACAGAAAGGAGAAAGGTGTGTACCCTGAACCCAAGAAGGATCTGAAATGGGAACTGAAGCCCTAGGAAAGACCAAGCAAAACCTCTCCTGGAGGAAAGGATCGGAGGGCCGCCGCGGCACAGTCGGAGGGAGAAGAGACGGAGAAAGAGGAAGCCACTGCTTCAAACACACTCTTGGCCCAAGCCCTCGTTCCAGCAATCGCAGCTTCAGCT
>PVLD010031206.1:0-15986 GCA_004027595.1 Dinomys branickii | reverse complement strand
GCGAGATTGGCCTGTAGCTCTCTTTCTTGGTTGGGTCTCTCTCTGGTTTTGGTATCAGTATAATACTTGCCTCCAGAAATGTGTTGGGGAGAGTTGCTTCCTTTTCGATTTCATTGAAGAGTTTGAGGAGTGTTGGCATTAGATCTTCTCTAAATGTTTTATAGAATTCTGCTGTGAATCCATCAGGGCCTGAGCTTTTCTTTGTTTGTTAGATCTTAATAACGTTTTCAATCTCATTAATTGATATTGGGTTGTTCAGGATTTTTACATCTTCCTGATTCAATTTTGGCAATTTGTACCTTTCTAGGAATGTGTCCATTTCTTCTGTATTTTCTATCTTATGGGAATACAGATTTTCAAAGTAGGTATTAATCTTTTGTATTTCTTTTGGATCTGTAGTGACTTCATCCTTTTCATTCCTTATTGCATGAATTTGACATCTTTCCCTTCTTTTTTTGATAAGGTTGGAGGGTTTATCAATTTTATTTATTCTTTCAAAGAACCAACTCTTTGATTCACTAATTTTTTGTAGAGTTTTCTTCATCTCAATTGCATTAATTTTTGTCCTGAGTTTTATAATCTCCTCTCTTCTTTGGGCTCTTGGTTTGGCTTGTTGCTGTTTTTCTAAGAGTTTGAGGTATATCATTAGGTTATTTATTTGCTCTCTTTCTATTTTCTTTGTATATGATTTCATTGCTATAAATTTCCCTCTGAGGACTGCTTTCATTGCATCCCACAGATTCCGAGAGAGTGTACTTGCGTTTTCATTTATTTGTAGGTAATTTTTAATTTCTTCTTTAACTTCTTGTGTGACCCATTGGTTATTCAGTAGGTTGTTGTCTAATTTCCACGTGTTTATGTGGTTTTTGGAGTTCTCTTTGTCATTAATTTCCAATTTTATTGCATTGTGGTCCGATAATATGCATGGAATAATTTGAATTCTTTTGCTTTTAGGTAGATATGCTCTATGGGATAGAATGTGGTCTATTTTGGAGAAAGACCCATGTGCAGCTGAGAAAAATGTGTATTCTGAAGCTGTGGGTTGGAACACTCTGTATACATCTACTAAGTCCATCTGTTCACACTTTTGGTTCAGGTCTGTTATTTCTTTGCTGAGTTTCTGTCTGGTTAACCTGTCTCTTTGCGTCAGAGGGGTGTTTAGGTCCCCTATTACGATAGTGTTATTAGTTATTTAATTTTTTACGTCTGTCAAGATTTGACTTGCAAAGTTAGGTGCTCCATTGTTTGGTGCATAAATGTTTAGGATTGTTACCTGTTCCTCTTGTAGCTTTCCCCTAACTAGTATGTAGTGGCCTTCTTTATCTCTTTTGATTGTTTTTGGTTTGAAGTTTACATTGTTTGCAAACATAATATCTACCCCTGCTTTTTTTGTGCGGACCTGTTGCATGGAGAATTGTTTTCCAACCTTTAACTTTCAACCTATCGATTTCTTTTTGAGTAAAATGTGTTTCCTGTATACAGCATATTGTTGGATTGTGTTCCTTAATCCAGTCTTCCAATCTTTTCCTTTTGACTTTTGAGTTGAGACTATTTACATTAATGGTTATCATGGTTATATGTTGGCTTATTCTAGTCATGTTATTTATTTGAAGTTTTCCTTCTTTCGCTGACTGTTTAATTATGTGTTCTGTTTAGGGAGTTATTTCTATAGCTGTTCTTGGGATTGTGGTCTCTTTTTTCTCTGTCTAGATTATCTTTTAGTGCTTTTTCTAATGCTGGTTTGGCACTCATTAAGTTCTTCAGTTGTTCTTTGTCGTGGACATATTTTATTTCTCCATTGAATTTGGGGGATAATTTTGCAGGATACATCAGTCTGGGTTGGAAGTTGTTTTGTCTCAGAATCTGTAGTATCTCGCTCCAAGCTCTTCTTGATTTCATGGTTTCCGTTGAGAAATCTGCTGTGATTCTGATGGGCTTTCCTTTATAGGTGATCTGTTTCATTTCTCTGGCAGCTTTTAATATTGTGTTCTTTTGCTGGATATCTGAGATCTTGACTAATATATGCCTGTGTGTGTTTTTCTTTGGATTATGGATCATTGGGGTTCTATATGCCTCGCTTAACTGAACTTCAGTATCTTTTACCTTGTTTGGGAAATTTTCTGCTATTATTTCATCAAATATTCTTTTTATATCGTTTGTGTGGTTTCCTGATGTTTCACACACTCCTATAGCTCGAATATTGTTACGTTTTGCCCCATCTTGGAGCTGTTGGATTGACTTTTCTTGTGTCTTTGATGATATCATGAGATTCTTCCTTTCACGCTCATAAGCTTCCATGCTGTCTTCAAGTTCTGAAATTCTATCTTCGGTTTCATTTAAGCGGTTTTGCATGCTTTCAGTGTAAGTTTTCAAATGCTGGCATTCTCTTTGGACCTGTTTCATTCTTGGTAATTCATTCCTAAATTGCTCTTGTAACATTTCCATTTGTTTCCTATTTTCTTCTAGTCTTTTGTGTATTTCTTCTCTATGTGTACGGAACATTTCTTCCATCATTGTTTTCAGCTCGTTTTTTGTCTGAGAGATCATTGTAGATATGTGGCTTATTTCTGCTTTAAACTCTTTCATGGCCTGTTGGAGTTGTTTCATTTCAGATGCAATCGTTTCATAACTTGCAGGTATGTGGCTTCCTGCTTCCCCTGTATCCTCACACTCAAAACTTGTTCTGAGTGGGGTTGAGTTTTGAGACTGCGTTTTGTTCCTCTGTTTTCCCTTTTTTGGGTATCAGATTCAAATTGTGGAGCTATAAATTCCCCAGGCAGTTCAGCAGGCAAAGGTCTGGTGTAGAGCCTGCTCCAATGATTCCTTCTCTTTGGGAAAATGTCCCTTAAGCTGTCTGCTGAGATTTCCGCTTCTAGTCCCTACCCCGAGACCTGTCTGGGACGCATAAACAGCTCGCTGCCCCAGAGAGCTTGCAGGCAGGGGACCACTCAGGTGTTCCTCCCTGGGTGGAGCTCCTCCCCACCTCACAAATCCCGTTGGGGCGCCTAGCCAGCTCTTCCGACCCGGGGATCCTACAGTCAGTAAAGCTGCTTGGATGTCCCTCGCTGAGTGGAGCTTCTTCCCGACTGAGAAAAAACCGGCCAGGGTGCCCAATCAACTCACCCTGGGATCATGCAGACAGGAATGCCATTCAGATATATGGCCCTGGATAGAGCTTCTTCCCTACTCAGAAATCCTGCTGCGGTGTTCACTAGGGTCTCCCATTCCGAGATCCGTACAGGCAGGAGATCCTGGCGCTCCCTGGCGCTTTTCTGCCTCCTCGGCTTTCTCGCAGGAGCCACCGAACGCAGCTGCCACAGTTTGCGTGGCGCCGGCTGCAGGGGTGGGGCTCTGAGTGGGATCCCGGACCGCTGCCCAGATTGGCGCAATCTGCCCCAGTAGCGCGTTCTCTGAGTTTACTCTGCTCCCCTCCAACAAATCCTGGTTACAGCCGCCTCCGAGCTGATCGGGTTCAGGAGCTGGGAGGGTCCATCCCACCACAATCGCTCTCTCGGCTATACGCGGATTGAGCCAAGCTGCGGCCCAAGCACAGCGCCGATCCCTCGGGTGCCCAGCTCTCAGGATATTGCTAGCTCTCTTAATCCTAGCATTGCACCATGAATCAGTCACATACTCTAGATTCAGCTCTTCCGAAAAAGCCCCACTTGTGGTGGGGAGGGGATCTAAACACAAGCTATAACATTGCCTTTAAAATTCTGTAGGTTTGAAAGCCAGGTGTGGTGGCACATACCTATATTTTCAGTACTGAGGAAGCTGAGGGAGGAGGGTTGCCACAAGTTTGAGGCCAACCTGGGCTACATAGTGAGTTCAAGGCCACTCTGAACTACACAGAAAGATCCAGTCCCTTCCACAAAAAGGGTCAGAATTGCATATCTATTGGCAGTACTATCCCCAAACAACATGGAAGGACTCCCTGCCTGGCTCTGTGTTTTGCAGGGACCTGCTCTAGTCCTTTCTGGCCTGTTCTTCCCTAAAGAATGAGGGTATTTTGGGGGACCATACAAAGCCTGATTCTCTCACAAACTTTAGGAGCTTAAAGATTCCAAGGCATGTTGAGGCTTTGGTCTGAGTTCATCTTCCCATGAGTGGAGCCTGTCAATGCTTGGCCCATAAAGGTAGCTGGACTCCTGGTTGGGGTTTTGGAGGATGGAGCCTGATACGTTGGTCAGCATAAACTATGTGTATATGAAAGCAACCCAGGTGTGAGAAGGAAAAGGGAGAGAGAGAATGCAAGGGTAGGCTGAGGGCTAGGAGTCTGCTCTTCTTTCAGCACCACATGAGGCCCCTGAGAATTCGAAATTTGAACTTGACCTTCCAGGTTGTATTAATGTTACATTTAACTAGGTGGAAATACACAACACACTCATTTATCAAAAGGTTAGTCAAAATCAGTTACTCAGTATGTACATGTATAGGATTTAAGGCTCTATTTGTATGCTTACTCTTGGGCTCTACAAATGTTATAGGTGAGGCTGTTTGAGGAGACTTTTTTGGGGGAAAGTTCAGACCACGTGACATTTCTGAAATTCGTCTGTCCAACTGTCCAGGTAGAGAAAAGAATAGAACTTCTCATGTAGAATGTAGGGCAACCCACAGATCTAGGTCAGGACAAGTGTCACCCACATATCCAGGGAATTATTGGCAAGAAACTGGAGAATGATATGGGTTGGGGCTGTAGCTCAGTGGTAGAGCACTTGGCCAGTGTGTACAGGGCCCTGGGGTGACTCCCCAGTGCTGCAAATGAAACAAAACGAAAATACCAAAACAAAACAACACAACAAAACACACTTGCAGAGATATGAAGGGAAAATAATTTTTTTTTTGCTGTTTTTTGAGTAAATAAGTCTTAATTTAAGTGAAAATAAACCTGTCTTATTAAAAATCTTTTCATTTTCAAAGAATATCATTTGTTAGTATGAACTTAATTAGTTTTGCTACATTTCTCTGATTAAGACTCATGGTTTACTTTTTTACATTTTTTATTAGCATATGTCTATAGTACATAATGTTCATACTCATCTTAAGGGACTATACTTAACATATCTTAATTCCTTTTATTTTCCCTCCCTTCCCCTCCTTTCCTCCTTCCTTCATCTCTGGCTCCCTTTCCTACTTGCAAAAGGTCTTTCTCCCTTTCTCCCACGGTTTATCTTTTATTTATTTTTTTAAAGTTTATAGTTTGTAAATGTTTATAGCTTGTAAATGTCTTCTCCCATGTAAGAGAAGATAGGTGACATTTAAGCTTGTGTGTCTGATTTATTTAATTTAACACTATAGTCTCAAGGTGCATCCATTTTCCTATCAATGACTCAATTTTATCTTTCTTTATGGCAGAGTGGTACTCCATTATTAAGAATAATGACATTTTCCTTATCCATTCTTCTGTTGATGGATATATACAGGCCACTTCCAAGGTTTAGGTGTTTGAGTTGTGGGGCTATAAACATGGGTCTGCATGTATCGCTGTGGAACAATGTCTCATTCTCTGGGGAAGATACCAGCAAAGGGAGTAGCTGGACTGAATGAAATTTCTAGTTTAGTTTTTTTGAGACTCTTCCTATTGATTTCCATAGTGGTTGTACCGGTTTGTATTCTCACCAACAGTGTAGAAAGGTTCCTTTTTCTTCTGCAGCCACATCAGCATTTATTATTTTTTAAATTATAGCCATTTTTGTAAATAGGATGGAAGCTTAATTTTATTTTAATTTGCATTTCTCTGATGGCCAGACATGTTGAACATTTTTTTAATGTAGTTTTCTTTTTTGCCATTCCTATACCTTCTTCTGGGAAGTATCTATTCATTTCAGTTGCCCAATGTTTGATTGTGACTTTTATTTTGTGGAGTCTAATCTTTTGAGTTCTTTGGATATTCTTGATATTAGCATATTAGATCTCTGTCAAAGAAATGGCTAACCATAGTTTTTCCCATTATGTAGCTTGTCTCTTCACTCTATTGATGGTATCCTTTGTGGTGCAGAAACTTTTTAAATTGAAATAATCTCTTGTTGATTTTTTTTTATTTTAGAGGGAGAGAGAAAAACCAATGAAAAAAATACAGAATTGCAAAATAAAATGGTAGGAAATTAACAATGATTATTGTATTGCATATTGTTATCTTTAAGGTAGTTGCTCAGATTATCAGATACAGGGATGCAAAAGTGACCAAACAATGTGAGTACTAACTGTTCCTTCCAATGAACTAATAGAAATTAATAGTGCAATTGTTTTAGCTATGCTATTCTTGATACTATTTCTTGTGCAGTGGAGTTCTTTTTAGAAAATCCTTTTCTGTGTTTGTCTTCAAGAGTTTTTCTCATTTTTATTCTCTAGTAGATTAAATGATTCTGTTTCAATATTTATGTCTTTTATCCATTTTGATTTTATTTTGGTGCATGGTGATTGATATGGGTTTAGGTTCAATCATTTCCATGTGTGTAACTGGCTTTCCTAGCACCATTTGTTAAATAGGCTATCTTTCTTCCAGTGTATGTGTTTTGGCATCTTTGTCAAGGATCAGATGGCTGAATGTGCCTGGGGTTGTTTCTGTATCTTCTATTCTGTTTCACTGATTCACATGTTTGTTTTTGTGCCAATACCATGCTGTTTTTATCACTATAGCTTTGCAGTACAACTTGAGGTCTGGGATTGTGATACTTCCTATTTGTTCTTATTGCTCTTTTTGATGCTTTGTTGCCCAGGATTGCTTTTGGTCTTCTGAGTCCCTTCTTGTTCCATTTGAATTTCAGGATTGTTCTATTTACTTCTGTGAGGAATACTATTGGTATTTTGTACATCACTAAGCCAGTTTTGATTGTGTGGCCATTTTGATACTATTAGTTCTGCCTATATAGGAACAGGGGATGTCTTTCTATTGTATGATCTTTTCAAGCTCCTTTTTTGCAGAGTACTGTTGTTTTTATGGTAGAGGTTTTCACTTTCTCTGTTAGGTTAATTCCCAAATTTTTCTTTTTTTTTTTTGATGTTATTGTGAGTGATATTGTTTTCCTAATTTTTTCTTGGTGAGTTCATTATTGGTTAACAAGAATGTTATTGATGTTTGTGTTGACTTGTATCCTGCTACATTGGTGAATTTGTTTACTAGTTCTAAGCACCTTTTGGTGGAACAGTTTGGGACTTATATGTAGATGATCATGTCATCTGAAGATAATGATAATTTGATCCCTTTCTTTTATATAACTTTCCGTTTTTTTTTTTTTATCTTTCCTGATAGCTCTGGCTAATGTTTTGAGTACTATATTGAACTGGAGTTTCCTTGTTTCTGATTTTTGATGTAAAACTTTCAGATTTTGCTCATTTAAAATGAAGTTGTCAGTGAGTTTTTCATAAGTGACATTGATCAGATTGAGGTAAGGTCCTTCTGTATTTTCTTCAGAGTTTTTATTATGAGTGGATGTTGGATTTTGTCAAAGGCTTTTTCTGCATCTTTTGAGTTGATCCTAAGAATCTTGTCTTTGCTTCAGTTTATATTGTGTATTATACTTGCTCATTTGCATATGCTGAATCATCCTTGCTTTCCTGGGATGAAGCATACTTGGTCATGACCTATGATGATTTGTTGCATTTGATAATTTTGTTGCATCTGATCAGTAGTTTACTTTGAGAGTGAAATTGCTACCCCTGTTTGCTTTTGAGGTTGTGGGGCATGGAAGATGTTTTTGCATTCTTCGATTTTTAGCCTGTGAATTATTTTTGATTAGATGTGTCTCTTCTATGCAGAAACTACTGGGATTTGTTTTTGATCCAGTCTTCCAGTCTGTGTCTTTTAGAAGGGGAGTTGAGGCCATTCACACTGAGAGTTAGTACTGAAAGGTTCAGACTTATTTCTGTCATTTTATTGTTTTTTTGCTGTGGACTCCTTTACTTTTCTCTTTTTGAACAAATCACCAAACTTGATGTATTTATTCCATTAGACCTTTTGGCTTTGTTGGGTTAATTGTCTCTAAGAAATTCTTGAGTATGATTTGGAGTGCTAGTTTGCCGTTCATCATTTTTTTATTGCATTTTTTTTGTTGTTATGGAACGACTAAGCAACTTTGCTGACGATAACAGTATGTAATGTAGGAACTATTGTTAATTCCTGTCATTTTGTTTTGAGGTCATGTATCGTTTTTGTCATTTTTGTGTTGTTTTGATTTTGTCTTCATTGTTGTTTTGTCAGTTTTTAATCTTTAAAATAAAAAAATTAAAAAAGAGTTTTACAAGGGATGTTAGTCTGGATGGAAAGGTGTTCTATTTAGGGCTTTAAACATTTCAGTCCAAGCCTTCATATTCTCCTGTCCTTTAAAGTTTGTGTTGAAAGTCTGCTGTAATCCTAATAGGTTTACATGTATATTTTTTAAAAAATTAAATTTGATTTAATTTTTTTGCTTTTCTTTGACAGTTGTTAAGATTCTGTCTTTGTGTTGGACATCTGGGATTTTGACTATAATATATTGAGGGGGTTTTCCTTTTTCACTGTAATTACTTGATGTTCTATAAGCCTTACATACCTATATATTGAGTTCTTTCCCAAAGCTTGGAAAGGTTTCTGCTATAAATTCTCTAAACAGATTTTTTTTTTGAGACAGCGTCTTGCTTTGTAGTATGGCTGGCATTGAATTCACTATGTAGCCCAGACTGGCTTTGAACTTGGAGCAGTCCTCCTGCTTCAGCCTCCAGAGTGCTGGGATTGCAGGCATGCCCTGGCATACCTGATTGTAAACAGATTTTTATTACATGTCTTTGTCCTCTAATTTTTCTCACCTCAGTTAGGCTCAGGTTAGTATTTTTAGCATCATGTAGTGGTTGTTATTTGAATTTTCCTTGGTCTTTTGTTATTTTCAAGATATCTCTGCATGTATCATCTTGTGCTTTTATTCCCTCTTTAAGGCCTGAGACTCTCTCCTTATGTTGGTCATGTCTGCTCTTCATGTATGCAACAGACATTTTTATTTTTGGGATTTCTGCTTGGCAGCTTTCCATAGAGTTTATTTCTTTTGTGAATTTGTCACTCATGTTTTGAATAGTCTTGGTCAGCCCTTCCAATTTTTCTTTTGCCTGTATCCACATGGGTCAATTTGTTTGCTAGGTCCACTCTGTTTTGGATTATATCATCTTTGAGTTTGCTGAGTTTCTTCTTTTTTTATTGATTTCAGGCAGTTCAGCCATTTGGTGTTTTATTATTTCTTTTCCATCAGTGTGTTCTAGATCTGCTTTGGGAGAATGAGTGTCCTTGAAAGCATTTTGTTGACTTCCTTTTTCACCTTTTTCTTCTTTTTTTGTGTGCTGAGGGTTGAGGTCAAATAGAATGAAGAGACTCTGTTGCTGGTATGAAGACCTCTTTAGTTCTGTTGTCATCTGATGTAACCTTAGAGTTAATTGTTCAGAGATACTGTCTACCACTTACCTTATGGTGTTTAATTGGGCTAGACCCAGTCCCTGTGCTGTAGGGAGAGAATTCCTTGGGAATGTGACATCATCCACAGAGCCAACCATACATCAGTCACAAACGTTAAAACCTGTTTTGACACTGTCTCCCATTTATTAGCTCCTTACAGGCTATACTTCCTGTTATTGCTGGTTTGTCTGTGATACGAAGGAGAAGAGAAAAAGGAAAAAAGGGGAGAAAGGGGGAGTCAGTCAATAGAAGAAGGAGTAAGAGAAATATTAATATGTAAAACGTAGCAGGTCAGACTCATGGTATTTTATAGCAAGAGTAAAGGGTTAATTATGTGAGTGTTTAAGGGAATATTTGTAGCAGTGGGGAGAGGGTTCAGGGCAGGGAGGTGTGAGTAGAGATGGAGGGGAACTGTGAGGTTATTAGAACCTCTCAGTGTACTCGGGCTTAATTTCTTTGAATCCTCTAAGGACAATTGTATTAATGGTTAGCCCAACAGGACCATGAATAATACCATTCAAGTTAAAGCCCTGGTCTATTCTTATATTCTCTTGTACATGTATAGAAACCTGATTTGTATGTTTATGAAAAGTGTAAAAGAAATGAGGGAAGATGAGGAGTGGTAGGTAATACGCGGAAGGATGAGGAGAATAGAATAGGGAAAGAAGGTTAAAAAGAGAAAAAAGACTAAGAGAGACTAAATTTATAATATTATTTTGATTCAGCCATATATATAGTATTAATCAAGCTTCAGAAGCCATGTCAAGGCTCCACTTTAAGGCTGTCATGGGGAAGGATCTTCCTAAAGGGAAGAGAAACATTTTGCTGTAATATTTGGGCTACTCGTTTCAACCCATAATGTCCTGGCACCGGTGCCCTAGTGAAACAATTCAGTGAGCTTGTGAGTGGGCGGGGAGCCAGTCTAGCAGATGGTCACAAGAGGAGGGACCATGCACTGTATGATCACGAAGTGTGCTTGCCCAGGCCAGGAGTCCCTGCCAGAAAGGTTCAAAGCCTGCCCTTAGACTGGGAGTCTTATTTTATAAGGATTCCCAAAATAGAAAAACAATCCTGGAAAAAAATGGAAACAGCAATAGATTTTTCATTTGAACTTGAACCAGAGAAAAGAAGTGAACCTTGGTAAAGGAGCTCTTTTGGGAGTTGAAGTGATGGGTCGTAAGGTTCTCACAGTGATGCTTTCTCTTTTGGGTTGACACCAGTTTGCTATGATTGTGTGTTTACTATGCCTGCACAGAAGTTGAACCCAGGGCCCTTTATCAGTTGTGATGATTATGGAAACATTTAAGGCAAGAGGGGGCCAATGTCTATGGTGTCTCTGAAAACAGAAGTTGCCTCAGACCAGCAGAACCTTAGGCTGGGAGCCCCACTGAGACCATTGTGATAAACACAAGGGAAAAATAAAGGAGTTAGACCTTATTTATTGCCAGACATCTTTCCTTTCCTCTGGCAATCGATAGCTGTCTAATTCAGATATGCCTAACTATAATCTTTTAGAGTGTCCGAGACTTATGCAATACTTTTGGATGTGAAACACTCATGCTATTGTAGACCTTACTACTGGATATTTGTTTTTTTTAGAAAAGAAGTATTTACCTGAACTTGAGCTCCTATAACCATTAATTGATTTATTCATTTTTGGGTAATTATTCATTTAACATCTCCAAAATTGTAAGGTAATATGTTCTATGTTGGCAGAAATACTTAGATAATTAAAGTCTAATCTCAGGATCCAAAGTTTTTTCCACTTAGTAAGGCAGTGAAGTCATATTAAGGTATACATAAAGCAGGATATGAAAGCACCATAGGGAAGCTAGAACAAAGTGCTATGAAGAAAGTAGGACTGTTAGGAAAAGGGGAAGGGGTCTGGGGAGAAGCACAAGGTGTAAGAAAGATACTACGGAGGGTTGATAGGATCAACATATGAAAATGTCCTGACAGAATGCATTATCGTGCAAAGTTATATGTACTGAAATTATAATAAAAATGGTATGAGGAGAAAGAGAGAAAGCATCCATTTACTTTCTGTTAGTGGTTCCAGCCATCTTTATAGGAACAGTCTTTAAAGTAAATGGGGGCTATTACTGCTAGTTCTCCTTATATAATGTAGGTGTACTGAAAAAGAGTTAGGAAATGTAATGTAGTCAAATTGCATGAGATTTCCTTTAACTTCTAACTGCATAGACAATCACTCATCCTGTTTTGATTCACGCATCTTAGTCGTCTGTGTGTGCACACCACATATGGAACAAGTTTTGTAACTTGCCTCAATGTAAGATTGTAAGTTATACCTAGTCTTATTGGTAATCAAAGAAATGCAAATTAGAAAAAATAGGATACTATATCTTTGGCCTACTGAATGGTTAGAGTTCATGTCAATTTCTAGTGTTGAAGTCAGAGGAACATATAAATCTCAAGCAGTTGAAGGTTATCATTCTGCAGGATAGTTTGGCAGAAGTATAAGAAGCTGTGCCTCCTTTTGTGGGAATTCTCTGCTCACCTTGCTTGAGCTCTGACTCCACTTTGTGGGTAGTCTCTGTCCCACATCATGATGCCATCTTTGGTGTGGTCCTTTAGTGCCAAGTTTTTTATGAAAGGAAAGCAAGAGGTAGAGAAAGAGCAGTTTTCTTTAAAGTGGAAGGATGTTTAAAAGTTGTGTATAAGGAAAAGAAAAAACGCTTATCTTCAAGTTGGATTTGTTTTTCCACTTGAAGTGCAAGAGAATTTTCCAGTCAGATGAGTAGGCTGTCTGCTGTCTTCGTAAAACACTGCAGCCGGGATTGAGGTGAATAGTTCTTACTCTGCTGTAGTCAGGCAAATCAGTGCAGTTGTGAACAGGAGATAAAATATGTGGGTGGTGTCAGCAGAAAAAAAGGAGTTTACAGTGCTTGGGAAATAGTTTCTAATTTATGAGGCATTTCTTTAATATTTATTAAACACTATCAAGCTTAGAGTTTAATCTATTTTAATGAAAGAATATTTTTGTCTGCTACTTTGGTACATAGAAATAGCTAAATGGATTTTTAAACTAATTTTAGATGACAAATTTGGGGCAGACTAACTTAAAATATAAACTTTATATGGCACTTATATTTCCTGTAATGAATCCACACTTTTCTACAGCAACTAACAAAGATGTGAGACTTTCCTATGTCAGGAAAAATATGCCTTATGCATTAGGGTGCCGAGGACTGAAACAAATTAGTTTCAGAGATGAATCCAAATCAAAAGTCAGAAACGTAGGCATTTCCGATGGCAGATGTGTGACCCAGCTGCTTCTCCTGTGGACAACCCTGTGCGATGCTTGCAGTATGGAGCAGTTGGGAATAAATTCAAAATGATAGCACTGAGCAGTCACAGGGGAGATTGTCCATTCCGTGTACTAGAGTTTAGATCTAGGATGTGCCCAGTCTCCTGTGCGGAGGTGGGGCTTGGACGGTGATGGACTCATGAGATGCTATTCTCCCCAGTGGATAAATTTATTGAGGACTTCAATAGCTTTTAGGAGGTGGGGCCGGTTGGAGGAATGGCTCACTGGGGGCAAGATCTGGAACAGGGCGTTCTCATCCCAGATGCCTCCCCCCCCCCTCTGCTTCCTAGCTGCCATGAGTGGAGCAGCTTTCATTTGCCATTGCCTTCCGCCACGCCATTCTCGCCCTGGAGCCAACTGGCCATGGGCTGAGTCTTCTGAAAAAATGTGAGCCAGAATAAACCTCTCCTCCTTCACGTTGCAGGTATTGGGTATTTTGTCCCAGTGACAGAAAAATGGCTAATACACCATGTTATCCTCGCATCAGCCTGAGAAAACTATGATGACTATTTTCTAAGTAGAGAGAATAGCACGTGAGTGGTCAGTGGTAAGGTTGGGATTCAAATCCATCTTCGCGCACACTTCAGTCGCAGTGTACCATCTTTACTATTGTTATGTCCAGCTGTTAATTGTTTGCTATTTTCTTTATAGCGAATCATGTTCTGAACTTACTGCCTATATAACAACATCTATGAAGTCATGGGTTTAATGTGGTATTCTAGTTGTATATGTTTGTTTCATATTAATTTAAATCAAAACTCACTTTAAAATGTTCATCCATGTGCCATTTAAAATCACATATGGCAAGGAGTTGGACACATACTATATTTTGAGAAGCTCATGCCACAATATGGAACATATTTATGGTTTGAAGTTATTCAAAGTCAGGTCATACGAAAAACAAAGGGATTTGTAGTTTAGACTCTGGAAAAAGATTGACTGTCTGGGATATCATTATTTTGTCTGAATATTGGAAGCGTCAAAGGATTGGCATATGACTTTTCCTTCTGGATCCCAAAGAGGCAATAGTAGATAAATCTGCAGGAGTATATATGTCAGTCTAATAGCTAACCCTGAGGCTATAACAAGCAAGCTAGATCTGCTTGTGTTAGTTGTGAAATTGAAGAAAGCAACTGTTTTATAAACGGATGCCCTGATTTTGTTCTAAGGAAGAAGAGAAGTTCAAAGAGAAGGATCAAATTAAGGGAACAAGGCTCTAGGTCCATATTCAAGAATCCACTCAGTTTAAAGGGTGAGCTTTGGAAAAAAGGTGGACCCTTTTTCCTAGTCGTATCCAGGAAGATATAAACTTCTCAGAAGAGAAGGTGATTGGAGTGGTTCGCTGCTCTCGCTTCATTCTTCTCAGTGAAGGGAATACACCACTGATGTAAGGAAGGAAATTATAAGGTTGGGCATGAGCAGTAGAATGGAGGGGTAGCAGCAAGGGTATGTGGACCGACAGTTGTGGGCAAGGATGAGTGAACAGGAGTTTGCAGTGACTGTGTCTGCACAGTCCAGTCACTTCTCCAGGTCGGAATTTCTGCTTCACAGCTGGAGCAATGGAGATTGTTATGGTTGATACATTGTGTCAACTTGAGGAGTCTAGAGGTTTGGCTGAGTGACTCAGCAGGAAGCCAGGGCGCTTACTTTGTATACATCCTGAGCCTGTGGAAGATGAAGGCATGGAGATTATGTGAGTGCTCCACGCCCCCTGGGTGGGAGTAGGTGGTTTACAATGTAAAGGAAGGAGAGGCTGCTTACCACCATTCCTCCCTTTTGCTCTTGTGGTTTTTGCAGTGTTTTGCTGCCATGAACGTTTGTCCTCTGCCATGTGCCACTCTGTCTGTGAGCCAACGAAGTATGGGCTGAAACCTCCACAAACTGTAAGCTAAATAAACCTTTCCTCCCTCTATTTTGGGCATTGGGTATTTTGTCTCAGCAATGAGAGAAAAGCAACCAAGACAGGGATCAAGTCAGACTTTTGGTAAAGCAGCTTGTGATGTCCCAATCAGCATCTCTCAAGGACCAAGGGGAGCGTGGGGAGGATTATTCCAGATGTGACTTCCCACTGCAGTGAACTGTAAGTGACTACCTTACATTTACTATAAATACAAGTTTCCATAAATGCAGATATAAAAAAAGTGACTGGCTTGTAGGCACTTCTTTATTTCAAGGGTAACAATCCCTTTTGTTTTTTGTGTTGAAAATGTTTTTCCTAGTATATCTTTTCTTTCTGGCACAGAATATTTTCCCATAAAAACACTTAATTTTTGTTTAGTACAATATGCCTCTGTTGTGTTTTATAGCCTTTTAAGGAACACTTAATTTCTCATACTGGAATGGTGACTTGTCCTCATTGAGTTTATACTCACATTTTTATATTTTAATTTTTAAAATTAAAATTCTTAGTCCAGGACTTCCGGGAAGATGGCGACCAGGTGAGAAGCAAGGCAGCGATCCCCTTAATAAACACCACCAGCTTGAGACAGACTTGGCGAGCGTGAATGCCGGGACCTCGGCTGGGAAGTTCAAACTGGGCGTATTTCTCTGAGATGCCGGGGGAGATGCGGTAGGGCGGACCAGGCTGCCGTGGCGAGACGTGGGAAAGCCCCAGACGCTGGGAGCCAGAGACGCTCCGCGTGGGGAGGAAGTTTGGCTGGGTCCAAACGCCCTGGGAGCATAGCCAGCTCGGTCCCTCCCGCCTCCCGAGCCGGCGAGGCTTTCCGGCGACTCCCGACAGAGATTGGCTTTTTGGCGGTGGCAACGCCCGGGGGCCCCACATTTCGCGCGCATCGGGCGAGCCGCGCAGAAAGCCCCAAAGGATAAACTGGCACCTTGGAACCTTCCTGCCTGCAGGGACTCCAAAAACTGGTGAGATATCTGCGCTCGCGACCAGATCACCGAGTGGGGGAGGAGATCCATCCCTATACCTGCAGGGAACCCTGGGAGGGCGGGGGAGTGGTCTTACACACCTCACCCAGGTCACTCGGTAGGGAGTATCTAACCAATATCTGTACAGCCTTTTAAGCGGAACTCTCAGAAGAAAGCTTAAGGGACATTCCCCCAAAGAAAAGTCATTGGAGCAACCTCTGCAGCAGACCTTTGCCTGCTGAACTGCCTGGGGAATCTACTGCTCAATATTTTGAATCAGATACCCAAAAAAGGGAAGACAGAAGAACAAATCTCAGCAGAAAGCTTAAGGGACATTCTCCCAAAGAGAAGGAATCATTGGAGCAGCCT
>PVLD010031205.1:0-15986 GCA_004027595.1 Dinomys branickii | reverse complement strand
CTGTTTAATTATTTGTTCTGTTTAGGGAGTTATTTCTATAGCTGTTCTTGGGATTGTGGTCTCTTTTTTCTCTGTCTAGAATATCTTTTAGTGCTTTTTCCAATGCTGGTTTGGCACTCATGAAGTTCTTCAGTTGTTCTTTGTCGTGGAAATATTTTATTTCTCCATTGAATTTGAGGGATAATTTTGCAGGATACATAATTCTGGGTTGGAAGTTGTTTTGTCTCAGAATCTGTAGTATCTCTCTCCAAGCTCTTCTTGCTTTCATGGTTTCCGTTGAGAAATCTGCTGTGATTCTGATGGGTTTTCCTTTATAGGTGATCTGTTTCATTTCTCTGGCAGCTTTTAATATTGTGTTCTTTTGCTGGATATCTCGGATCTTGACTATTATATGCCTGTGTGTGTTTTTCTTTGGGTTATGGATCATTGGGGTTCTATATGCTTCGCTTACCTGAACCTCAGTATCTTTTACCTTGTTTGGGAAAATTTCTGCTATTATTTCATCAAATATTCCTTTTATATCGTTTGTGAGATCTCCTGCTGTTTCACACACTCCTATAATTCGAATATTGTTCCGTTTTGCCTCATCTTGGCAGCTGTTGGATTGACTTTTCTTGTGTCTTTAATGATATCATGAGATTCTTCCTTTTACGCTCATAAGCTACCATGCTGTCTTCAAGTTCTGAATTTCTATCTTCGGTTTCTTTTAAATGGTTTTGCATGCTTTCAGCGTTAGTTTTCAAATCCTGGCATTCTCTTTGGACCTGTTTCATTCTTGGTAATTCATTCCTAAATTGCTCTTGTAACGTTTCCATTTGTTTCCTATTTTCTTCTAGACTTTTGTCTATTTCTTGTCTATGTAAATGGAACATTTCTTCCATCATCGTTTTCAGCTCATTTTTTGTCTGAGAAATCATTGTGGATATGTGGGTTATTTCTGCTTTAAGCTCTTTCATGGCCTGTTGGAGTTGTTTAATTTCGGATGCAATCGTTTCATAACTTGAAGTTATGAGGCTTCCTGGTTCCCCTGTATCTTCACATTGAAAACTTGTTCTGGGTGGGGTTGAGTTTTGAGACTGCGTTTTGTTTCTCTGTTTTCCCATTTTTGGGCATCAGATTCAAAATGTGGAGCTATAAATTCCACAGGCAGTTCAGCAGGCAAAGGTCTGCTGCAGAGGCTGCTCCAATGATTCCTTCTCTTTGGGAGAATGTCCCTTAAGCTGTCTGCTGAGATTTCCGCTTCTATTCTGTACCCCAAGACCTGGCCGGGGCGAATAAACAGCTTGCCGCCCCAGGAGTCTTACAGACAGGGCACTCTGGTGTTCCTCCCTGGGTGGAGCTCCTTCCCCCCTCACAAATCCCGTTGGGGCGCCTAGCTAGTTCTTCCCACGTGGGAGATCCCACAGTTTTTAAAGCTGTTTTGATGTTACTCGCTGGGCTGAGCTTCTTCCCGATTCAGGAAAAACCAGTTAGAGTGACCACTTAACTCACCCTTTGATCGTGCAGACAGGAATGCATTTCAGATGTATCTCTGTGGATGGTGCTTTTTCCCGACTCAGAAATCCCGCTGATCGCTGTTGCTCCGGTTCGCGCAGCACCGGCTGCGGGGGTGGGGTTCTGAGCGGGATCCCGGACCGCTGCCCAGATTGGCGTAGTCTGTCCCAGTAGCGCGTTCTCTGAGTTTCCTCTGCTCTGCTGCCTCCAACAAATCCTGGTTACAGCCGCCTCTGAGCCGGTCGGGTTTAGGAGCTGAAGCTGTCCTTCCCTCCGCACTCGCTCTCTTGGCTGTACGCGATTTGAACCGAGCTGCAGCCCAAACGCTGCACCGATCCCCTGGGCGCCGAGCTCTCAGGGTCCGCCCACTTCTCACCGCAGGGCTTCTCAGCCGGCCCTTTAATTCTCAGGCCGCGGAGAGCAGCCCGATCAGTTGGAATTTTGCCTCCACGGACCGGGCAGCCGCGCGCAAAAGATCGGTCTCTGGGAGAGCTTCCCTCTGCTGCTCACCTGGTCGCCATCTTAGAATGTTCCTATCTGCCAGAGTCGTGCGTCCTTCAGCCCTTCCCACTGGGCATGAGGTTAGCTGACACTTTCTTCTTCTGCCGGCAGCCGGTCGCCCGCAGCCTGAGGGGGTGGAAGCACCAGAGCTGCTTCTCCTTGTTTGGAGTTAATAGGTTTATATCTCTTCAGTAAAATTTCTACATCTTGTGGAGAGGGGAAGTGTCCTCTCTGAGCTCCCAGCCTGTTCCTTTGATTTGGCCATCTGTAGATGGGAGGGCCAGGGACGTGGCAATGGGCATCACGGGAATGCTGAGTGTGTGCTGAGGCTGAGCTAAACTCTGGGAGTGGCAGCATGGTCAGTGCAGCCCCCAGCCTGGGGCATTGATCGCGTAGATGGCAGTGCCTGTTCTAGGAAAGCAGAGGTGTAGTCTGTCAGCGTTACTGGGGCACCCAATCTCATCTGCTACACCACCCCCACCGCCCATCACTACTGCTGCCCCTTACAGCACTTCCCTTTCCCTTTGGCAGTAAGGGCACGTGGTTGGCCAAGAAATGGTTCTCCTGAAGAAAGTTCACTGTGAACAAAGTAGTTTCCATGGCTGGGTGAAGGCAGGAGGGTCCCTTATGCTGCAGTTTATGCACCCTGGAAGGAAATGAAGCTTCTCTCTAGGTATCTGAAAAGATGGCTGATGCCTTTGGCAAAACCGTCCTTTGCTGGGACACAGGGAGGCCCAGGAAACATTGAGATTTAGAGAAGTGCTTCTAAGGTGGTAGAAGGAATCCAGGAGCCTAGAGACTGTCTGGACATTGAGCTGTGGTGCCTTTGTGGAGCTTCTGGAACACATCTTCTGCCCCTTGGGCAGTGCTCTCCAGGCCAACCTCATGGTCCCACCCTGGGGTGTTGGTTTGAAAGACCTTGGGATTCTGTCTGGAGCCTTGAGCTATTTTTGTGATGACAGAAACGCAGGACTATTTTAAGATTCACAAGGTGGTTAAGGTGCCTTAAGGTTGAGGAAAAATACACATACAAGCCTTGTGTTTTCCCCAGCTGTCCATTGCCTACCTCTCTGCCTGCCCTTGGTTCATTGCATATGAGTGCCTCTCCGGCCCTGTCTTGGTGGTCCAGGCAAGCTTACCTGTGTTAGTATGTGCATGCCATCCTCTTTGCTTCATGCATAATGTTGCACTCGGCTTGGAGAGTGGGAATAGAGGGTGTTGCCAGAGAGTGGGTCTTTGCCAGTGAGTTTGGTTGGGGATACCTCAAGCAGGTTGGAGAGGTCAACATCAAAGTGCTTGGAAGCCAGACTAGGATATCATGGAGGCATTCAGTTAGACACTGAAAACTATAAAGTCAGGAATGGAGAGATTTTAGAAAAATAGGTGAGGACCGGATGTAAGTAGAAAGAAATAAGGAACTTACTAGGAAAGAAGTAGTTCTGCTGGGAACTGTATTTGCGAATGGATGAATTCCTTTCACAGCATCCTCAGAGTGCTGGATGCTAAAGCCACTGTAGCTGATACCCAAATAGAGGCCTAGCTCTCGGAGGAGGCTTTCCGGTTCGTGTCTGTCAGCCTCTTCCTTTTCTCTCACCCAGGGATAGCTCATGGGTCCAGAAGAAGAGTCTCCAAGAAAGGGACCTGCTCAAGGGGAGGAACACAGACAGTGAATGGATGAGCGAATGAAGGCTTTCAGTCAGGGCAGGCTGCTCCAGGCTCAGCATGCTCGCTCTCATCCCAGGACTCACCACTCACAGTGCGCTTTCTAAAGGGAGTATTTACTAATGATGTCCCAGGTCCTTTTGCACCACACTCCTGTCTCACAGCTACCCACTAAATATCACTTACTTTGTCAAGGAAAACACATTCATGCTAATAGCAGCCCAACTGAATTCAAGCTAATTGGATTCGGAAAAGACCATCTTTCAGAATAAAAACAGGCGGTTCCATTAGTCACCACTCAGGATTGCACACCCTCTATGTTTTCTCCATTGTAGGACTAAGGAAGCTTTGACATTAACAGCCAAATTTATGTTTTCTTCCCTGTTTAAAAAATAAATAGGTCCCCTCCACACACAAAATCCTCACCCTACTCCAGAGGTAGGAAATTGAAAGTTAGCTTTGTTTAAAACTGCTGTGTTTGTTTTGCTTTCAAATTGCAGGGTTTTCTGTAAGATACTGTGTTTGCATTTGGGCGTCCTGGGGACACATGAGTGGGGAAGGAGTGTTTGCTTATATACCACAGGGAAAGAGTAGTTCTGAAACTGTCTTGAGCCGGGGAACCCAGATGTTTGGTTTGAATTGGCAGTTCAAGAGAATGACAGATGAACTGAATTATTTTTCCCAGTAAGGGAGTGAAATCCTTTAACGGAGAAAGCATTTTTTAAGAGACTCGAAGTCTTTAATGTTAAGAAGTTAAATGTGGCTTTCATCTTCTACCTCACAGGACATTGGATGCCACCGCTTGGAACTCCTTGTAGCATTTCAGAAGTGTGTTCTATTTTCCTCAAGTTGAGATAAATTATGAAGAGAATAGCAGAGCAGCAATGTGGCTCAGACTGCGTTTGTGGTCTTTGCTCATTACGGCTTTTGAGTAGAGCTAAGTGCTTGCTTAAGTTTGTGTTCCCCTTAAGAGAACCTAGTATGTTTGGACTTGTGAAATGCGTAGGCTTTGAGTTTCTGTATGCAAATGGAGGAGAAGCAGAGGTGATAGTAAGTTTATTGGTCAGTTCCTTGGTGTAGTTCACTACTCAGTTGCAGATCATTAACCACTTGGCAGACAGAACAGAGAGGAAGAAACTGTAAATTGCACGTTGAATATCCATTTAAAGCATAATGGTGATGAATTGATGGAGGAATATGATTTGATTTACGAAAGTTCAGTTGTGTGCAGTTTTTGGTTAAGCCACATGGGCTCACCTGTTCAGATGTCAGGCATGTCACGGAGGATCCATCCAAGATTCGGAGGTTGAAGCCAGGATAGTCAGTGTCAAGGTGAGATTGTGCAGTAATCAAACAGAGCAACAAGTGGAGTCGAGATCAGGACTCTCCCCTGGTGACACTGCTGTTCCCTCTTTGTAAAACCCTTCTCCTGTATTTCCTTCTACTCCAGTCAAGGTACTTTTCACAGTGCTGGCCTCTGAAGTGAAGGCACACACATGTTGCCACTATCCACAGCCAGTGAGATAATTGCCACATGACTCTGGACAAACACTGTAATTTTAGGAAGTACACAATAGTAAATATTTTACTTTGAAATGTCAGGTGCAAATTTCTGACATATTACTTAGTGGTTGTGTGATCTTGGATGTGTTAATTAATCTCTCCAGACTCAGCTCTGAAAACTGTGGTCAACAAAGAGTACTAACTCCCGGGTTCCGGAGAGTGTCCACGAACAAACAGTGCACAGAAGGAATTCTTTGAACACGGCTTAGCCCATAACACCTGCAAGGAATATTAGCTATTAAGATTGTGGTTATCACTTTAAAGCTATTTTATGGACCTAGATCAGTTACCAAAAAGAAGATACGTTTTTTTTTAATTGGCAGTGGAGAAAATTGCTGGAAATTTCCATGTGAATAGAAGGATTAACGCAAACGCTTTGGGTGAAGACACATGTTCTTCAGACTCAGAGTGGGAGCGTGCTCTCCTAACAAAGGAATCTAGGTAGTTTTCTGATTTCATCGCAGAACTCCAGAATCAGCATCTCTGGAGCACTAGGCAGTGGTTGCAAACAGTTTAGCAACATTGAAGTGATTCTCATGCACACGGAAGTTGAAAGCCACAAGCTTATATATAACTGGCTGTTTCCTCAGTGGGCTTTAACTGAAGAACTGCATTCTTGAGGTGAATGATTTCATCAAAGTGATTTATCCAGAGGACATACAAAGTTGAATGTTGTTCTGAAGTAAGGTGGCTTTTTTGACTTGTGTAGGGTTAGAAAAATAATTATTCCCATACAGACTGCTTTATTCCTATGAAGTAAATACTACCACTATATTTAATTTTCTGTTTATCCTTAACTATTCACAAATAATTTCCTTCTTGGTTTTCACTGATGCTACTGTTCTTAAATCCTCTCTTACATGCTCCCCGTGAATTTTCTGTCATATACCAGGCCCTTAAATGCATGCCATTTTGGAATGGATCTTTCCTTCCCTACTGGGTGATAAGTTTATTGAAGACAGGCACCATCTCATTCAAGAACGAACTCCAAAGTGCAGACATGCTTTCTTCACTACTGTGCTCAGTGGAGGACGCCATTAAATATACCCTTACCAATTCAGTGTGCCTGAAGTCTACCTGTCACAGGCAGAAGGTCAGGAAAGGGCAAGTCAAAGCAGGCGTATGACACAAATGTGTGATTATCTTCAATCCTGGACAAGACTGGGTTTTGAGGCAAGGTCTGTTACACTGAAGTCACATGCCAGGGTATTCTTATAACTCAGTCGTTCTTCTTCTGGCAATCTTAAGAACAGGAAAGAAGTTCAGTGTCCACACTTAGGAGCCTAATAGGTTGTGCTAAGTAGCTTATATATTTTAGTTCCTTTAGTGAATCAAACACTTGGGTTCAAAGAGCTGAGGTGGCTTTCCTACGTCACTGTGCAAATTAGTAACAAAGTGAGGACTTAAATTCAGTTTCAGCTGATTGCAAGTCTAGTGTTCTTTTGCTGTACCAGTGGTTCTCATGTATGGTCCCTGGACCACAAACATCCACATCCTGTGATAACTTGTTAGAAATGCACATTCTCAGATCTTTCCAAGAATCCCTAAAGTAGACCCTTTGGGTGGAACGCAGCAATCTGTACATAAGCAAATACTCGAGGTGATTCTGATGCATACTAACACACAAACAGCAATGTTGTACACCAACTGTTTCTAAGACTTCTTTGTAAGTCCTTCCTGCAAAGTAAGCATTGGCTTAACTTGGAAGCATGTTAGAAATGCAGAATCTCACACTCTTTCCATCTACTGAATGAGAATCTGTACCTTATAAGATGTCTGGTGGTTCACGAGCACTTTTAAGATTGAAAAGTACTGCTCTATGCTGCCGTTCTCCCCTTAAGTTGACTTCTCTTAGTCTGTCTTCCAGGATTCTTGGGGTTTTCATTCATGCATGATATAGGAATAAAGATTGAAGGTGCTTCTCCTTTCTGCTATGTGCCCTGGTTGAGAGCTGTGCTCATTTTTTTCTGACCAGATTCAAGGTTTTCTCTCTCCATGCCCACTTCTCTTGCCTAAATGCATGTGCACATTGATATGAGATACTTTTTGTTTCCCTTTGGTATTACCTAAAGCTAAGCACAAGAGCGTGGAAATAGCTAGAGCTGTGGTAACGCTGTAAATTATCAGGGACAGTAACTGCTGCCTATGAATGAGGAAACAGATGGGAAATTCCTGCCCATTATTGTTCTAGAAACAATGTAGAACCTGAAAGGAGTGACATATTGTTCCACAGAGGACGCTGGTCACTTCCCAATCATCTTATGAATAAATAAGTGGTGTTCAGAGTGAAGATGTAAGCTCTTCACAGGGAAAGATCCAACTTCTGGGAGCTTACTGTGTAGCAAAGTTACAAAAGGGATCATTGAGGATCCCACCTCTGACAAAGAAGTGGGGAATGAGACATTATTCACATGTTAATTAGCCAGTGCTATCCCAATTCCTACATACCTTTTTGTCCCAGTGTCACAGCATTTTCTCCTGTAGTCCTTGCCTTTACAGTGGGTCTGAAGAAATGGACCCATCCCTGTGAAGGCTGGGTCTGCATTTTATGTTCTATCTTAATTAGTTTGACCCTTCCAGACTCTGCAGCCACATCATCCATGGAAAGCTTTTATGACCTAGCAATTCACCTCTATTCTATTAGGGTTGGAAACAAGACTTTTTCCCTTGGTGCACACACTCAAAGTAGGGGTGCTTATGCTTGTGTGCATCATAATAACCAGAGTGCTTGTTACAAGGTAGATTCAGGGTTCTGCTGCCAGAGCCAGAGTAAGGTTGTGGAAGAACCCAGGGAAATGTAGTGTTTAACAAGCTCTTTAGATGATACTAATGGTTGTCTCCAAGGAGGCACCACTGGCTGGCTACTACATCACTGATAACTTTGGATTCTTACAGTTGTGGCTAGATCACTCATGTGTCCTCCACTATATATTTAGATGTGGCAAGATGATCTTGGAGTTTCTTTTTTGCTCTATAATATTTTTCAAAGAGTTAGTTAACTATTCACTGAGCCTTATCTATTAACATCTGCAGACATTGAGCTACCTGCTGGGGATAGGACAGACAAATCAGACATAGTCACTGTTCCTAGTGATATCACAGCCTGATGAAGACACATATATACAGAGTAGTAAACGGTACTGATCATACTAGCTAGAAAGATACCATTAGGACATAGGACCCAAAGGGACCCAGAGTTGGATACAGTGGCAGCACAGCCTGCATTCCTGCTGTGCCCTGATAGCTTTCCACAGTTGGTTGGTTCTTCGGGGATCTCTAGAGTGAGGGGAGACCAGGAATCTTATGGAGCACTTTGTCAGATGAGGAGATGGAGGTTTTTCTGAAAGTGTTTTCCATCTGCTGCAGTAGGCACCTCCAAATATTTCACCTTCAGTTGATGTGGGATTTTGCCACTAGAAAGGACAATTTTAAAGAACATCCATGCTTCTGACGGAGTTGGGAAAGGGACTCTTGAGATCTGTGTCATTTCAAGGAAAGATGGTGGATCCATTATTAAAAGCTTAGAAAAGATGCAGCTCATTCCACTGCCTGGAGTTTTTATGGCTATCTGTCCCATTCACCTTTAACACTTAAATATTGCTGGGGTTTTATGGGATTGAATTGAACGAACTGCCATGGTATTAAAAAGGCATGTGGGTGAGATACTTTTATAACACATGCTTCATAAAGATATATAAAGCAAGCACCAGGCACTGTCCTTTAAAATGAGAACATTCAAGCACAGCAACAAGGAAGATAGGGGCCTCAGCTTATTAATTAAGCCTGTTGTGGATGCTAAGTTTTAAGCAAGAAGGGGAGACTTAAGGCAATTAGAATAGGGTTTGTTCCTGGGGTGAACAGTGTACCTGAAACTGTTGCTCACATCCACCCATGCTAGAGCTGGGCCTTGTGCTAAGAAAGCAGACCTGCAGTGAGACGCACTGCTGAGTAATTGACTGCATGGTGGATACAGCTGCTCAGGTTGTTCAGGTGGTGGTAGTTGGCACATGCCATATGTCTAGATCAACTGTGTTATTATTATTTTCTATTAAGCCAAGGGATTTTTGAGGAGACTTTTCATGATTTTGTGCCTTTGAGCATCTCTAATTCAACATTATCATCCTAGGTTTTCTGGGGAGGAAGAAGAAAGGGTGGAGCTAACTGGTGCTAGTTACAGCTTTTATTACTTTTCATTGAAGTGAAATTCACATAAATGAATTAACCTTTGTGAAGTGAAGTATTTGGAGACACTTACATGCACAATTCTATGTAACCTGCAAATTCTGTAATCCTGAAGTGGTGACCTCTTATTCTCATACCACGAGTCTCTAGCCACCACCTATCTGCATTCTGTCCCTGTGAGTTTATCTATTCTGGGTATTTCATATAAATGGAGTCATCAAAGGAGATTTTTATGCTCCTGGCTTCTTTCCATTAAACACAGTGTTTTTAAGGTTCACCCTTATTGTGGGACATATCAGGGCTTCATTTCTTTTTATGGCTGAATAATGTTCTATTGTGTGTACCAAAATTTGTTTAGCCACTGATAAACACTTGGGCGATTTCCATATCTTTTGGCCACATTTTGTGAGCAGAGCTGCTATGAGAAAGGGTGCACATGTATTAGTTTATCTGTTTTTGATCTACTTGGCTGCATACCTGAGAGTGGGAATAACGAGAACTATATGTACAGAATATTCTTTGCCACTGAGTTTCTCCCTTTGGGAGGATTGTCTGCCGCATGCTCAGTAGGAGCAGGGTTGTCTGAGTGACTTGTGTTGGCCTGTGAATGCAGAACAGAAGGTGCGAGATCTCCAGATCCTGTCACCGTCGTTCCCCTCAGCCATGAATCCTTAAGAGTGTAGAGTCCAAAGAGCATTCCAGGAAGAGGAGGGGCCTCGACAGTGCCATAAGTAGGAAAGTAGAGTATTTGGGGAACTGAGTCTGGTGATTCTGCCCAGTAGTATAGACACCTTGGGACAGGCACATGAAAAGTCTTCATCCAAATGAATGCTTTACTTTTGCCTGCCTCTCAGTTGAGAATAGCTATTCTAAAACATCGTGAGGTACAGGAGATAAAACAAGACCAGATGAGTGCACCATGTGTCCAGCATGACGACCAAGCACGGTTTCTCTTTCTCCTCTTCTTCTCCTAGCCCGCTGTTGGTGCTGGTGCCAGCTATCCCTCCTTTTTATTTTATGCTTGTGGAAAACTGAAGCTCTGAAGGGAGGGAGCTAAGAGATGATTGGGAAGAGGTTGATCATTGCCTTCACTCGTTTTTGTATCCCCAGGGCCTGGCATAGGCCGACCACAGGAAAGAAACATGGTGAAAATTGACCACAGGTGTATGTTGCCAACTGCAAAGACAACCTGTTGGATGCTAGCTCCAAAGGTGATGCAATCTGATAAGATGTTGGTTTACTCCAGGCTCTCGTTACCACCACAAAGGCCAAGGCACATGCTCCGGAGTTGTGGGGAGTGTGGTCACAGCATAAGGATAATGCCCTGCTTGGAGAGGGGAGGTGGCCCCAGAGGGGCCTGGGTGGAGAGATTATCCTTTACGTCTCTCCTCCAGCTTCTCTGGACAGCCTCCTCCGTGCAGAAAGTCCCATGGCGATGCTTCTCACGTACATCATCAAGGGCATTTTTCGGCCTTTTGCTGCAGGGTTAGAGCTTTTCTAGAACCCTGGTTAGAAAAGGGTGAGAAAGGGGAGAAAGCAAGGTGAGATGTAATTTCCTCTTTAATACAGACTGCCATTTAATCTAATATTATAGAGACTGATTAGATCTTAAAAACCTATAAATTACATGTGACAACGCTCTGGTGCGCCTCTGCTTTCCCTTCCAGCGATTATATGGGGCGATAGTGGGCCGTGGCAGCAAGGATCACTTTGAGTGCCGTGTGTTTATTGGCTCTTAATGAGAAGCGATTAATCTAAATCACTATAGGGGTGGATCCTTTGCCAAGCTGTGGAATCAGAAGTGGCAGTTGGGCCTTTTGACAAATGTGCTGCTCTGTGCTTAACAAAAACAAAAAGTTAGCGAGTGTGTGTGGTAGTGTTTTCTTTCTTTGTCCAGTGAGGAAAGGGAACACACACACACACACACACACACACACGCACACGCACACGCACACGCACACGCACACGCACACGCACACACTCTCTCTCTATTTCTCTCTCTTTCTTTCTTTCTTTCTCAGTAATCACTGGGACAAAATATAAATCTGCAACCTTGGGCACGTTCATGTCTTACCCCTTTGGTCTTTTTTGTCCTTCCTCTCCCTGCCCTCCCTGGGGGAAGCAGCTGGGGCTCCTCATCATGTTGTTGCCTGGAAGGCCCTTTTCTCTGTTTATTACTGTTATTGTGGTTTCCTCTTTGCTGCCTGTCTGGGGACCACCTGGCACGGCATGATGGATCATTACAGCAAGTACCTGCCTGGCAAAATTGCTACCTCTCAGTCTCCTCCCCTTCTGCTTCACGTGGAGAAAGACAGGAAGCAAATCCAAACAACTACAACACTCTAAAAACCCAACGCGAGAAAAGTGCACACGCACAGGGTTGGTCCCGGGCTCTTTTGTTTTGGGGTAATGAGTCAGGTTTGCCACTGAGGGGAGGCTCATGGGGAGGACAGGACAAGGGAGCGCTCGTGGAGAAGAGCTCTGGGGTAAGAGCTGCCCTCCTCTCTCCTCCTACTGTCTCTTTTCTGTCTTTGTTTGCACAAACTCCTTACTGTGTCCTCTCTCTCCTTCACTCTCTCACCATTACAGAGCATGACAAGGACAGCAGATCACTCCACTTGAGAAATAAAGCTCGGAGCTGAATCCCAATTTAAACACTTGGTAGCCAGAGGTGACTTCCAGCAAGTGCTGGCCCCTGATGTTTTCTGCCTGTACACTGGGGTGTGGTAGGCAAAACAGTGGCCTTCCAACTCTGCGTGTTAGGATTCCAGGCAAGGTGGAGTTCAAATTCTATGTGGAATTTGTGTTGTTAATCAGCTGACCTTAAAATAAGGCAAGTACCCTGGATTATCCAGCCGGCTAGTTACAGTTGTAAATGGGAAGGAGGCAGAAGAGGTAGGCTGATCATGCTATGACATGACAGGCACTGGACTGGCCATGCCCAGCTTTGATGGTTGGAGGGATGTTGGAGCCAAGGAACAGGGGCTGCCTCTAAAGCTGGATAAGGCACAAATCAGTCTCCCCTGGAGTCTTCAAAAGGAACATGGCCCTGTGGACACCATGGTTTTCACCCAGGGAAACTGATGTTGGGCCGTGGACCTCCAGATACATAAGACAATAAACTTTTGTTAAGCCACTAGACTTGTGGTAACTTGCTATTGCAATAATAGGGGATATTAAGGGGAACTAGACTGAATGCTTGTGTGCACCTTGCCCCCAAATTTGTATTTGGAATCCTGTTGGAGAGTGGGGTCTCTGGGTCATGAGATGGTTACTTCTACAAAGGGGTTAGTGTCCTCCTAGAACAGGACCCAGGGTCACGCCTCAATGTGTTACACTTCCTACCCTGCAGAACCATAGAAATAAATGTCATCATTGCTAAGCCACCCAGTCCATGGTGTTCCATCAGGGGAGCCCAAACTGGGTGACAAGTCTGCTCTGCTTTCCTTACGATGGAAGGAAGAAGAGCTGCGGAAGGACTTGGGACACTATACAATGCAGCACAGCTCAGGCTCTGACTCATTTCGCCTGACTGATGGTGAAGGCATGCAGAACAGGTGTCTGGAGCTGGCTAGAGAGCAGACCTAGTGCTTTCAGCATCTGCCCAGCTCTTTGTATAGCCTGTCTTCTTTGCCTTTCACTTCTTTTGGGTGCTCAGTGTCTCTCCCCTGGGAGAAGAAGAGCAACCCCTGTTCCTTCCTCAGGACAGATTCTGCAGGAGCAAGTGATCCCCAAGGGAGCAGTGCCTGGTCTCCAAGGTACCATGGGTGGATCAATCCTGTGGACTTCTGATCCAAAGTGGCTCTGCATTCCACACATCCAGCATTCAGCTGATGCCAGCTGGCTCTCCTCCTCAGACTTGTAGGCAGTTGCTGGGATGTGTAGTTGAGTTCTAAAGCATGTGCATGTGATCATCGCTCTTACCGGGCAAAAGAGTGCCCAGACCCTGTTGCTAACAGTGATCTTAGTACCAATGCTACTAGGCATCTTGGTTGAGTTGTCCCTCTCAGCTAGTCCAGGACATGGTATATTTCAGGCATATGTGCTCCTCTGATTGTTGGTCCTTGTGACAATCTACAACTTCTCTTACCTTTTCCATGCACAATCATCTCGCCCAAATGTCTGGATTTATGCTTTGAACATAGCCTAAATTGGAGGCTCTTTATACCAAGACTTTAAGATTCGATGAGAAAAATCAGGTTAGCAGGTGAATTTATGAAAGCTTTTTTTTTATATTCACTTAGATGAACCATCAAAGACAACACATTAATAACTACCATATCAGTGACAGATCTGCAGTTCTTAAATTAGTCACAGCAAGTACTGTGCAATTAATTCCCATTTATTACTTCCGCACATCCCTCGTGCACCGCGCTCTTTGCAGGATCTCCCTCCCACACGGTTCCAACAAGATGTTTATAAATTAAGTTTGTTTTATGGAAGATAATAGGCATGCGGGTGAGCATTTTTCTTTATCTTTTCAAATCGTCTCTGCTTTTCTGATTTTAGGCTTTGAGACAGCACTGTTAACTCTGGGCTCCCTCTGGGGCCCCAGGCGTACACAGTAGCAGCTGAATGCTTCAGACAGCAAGTGCCTTGGATAATCTTGATTTAGCTGATCAGATGTTTCTCAAAATCCAACACACCGGCTACATACCTGTGCCTGTGACAGAGCTGTGCCAAGCCACATGCCTTCAGCCTGTCTCACCCCCCATCTGCTCTCAGGAGCAGACATGCAGGTTTGCATCTTTCTTTAGTGTTCTGTTGAGGTGAAAAATAAAGCAAACAAAGCCCTAAATCATATCCCAACAAAACATCAAAAATAAGCAAAATTACTTTCAGCCCGATCCTATAAGCCTGGATTTTTTTTTAACAATGGAACTTCTTTTCTCTCCCAGGGTTAGATTTGATTTTTGAAAACAATGGAAAATAAATATTTTGCTGAGAAATAATACAACCACCAGTTTGTTAACTGTGTGTTTTGCAAATGAGGAGCAGGCAGTGTTGGGAGTGCTGCTCTGAGTGACAAGTACTACCCGTGCGCCTGGTAGTTCCGCGGCTGGTCGTGGGGTGGTGTCTCTGGTCAGGGTTCTGGTGACTGCTTTTACAGGGGCTTTGCTGTCCAGGACACCAGCGAATCTCAGATGTAATGTGCTGACAGCTGGGCCATGCAAACCCAGGCCCCTGCAGTGGCCTCACCCGCTTTGCATCACGTGTTCCTCGAGTGTGGGCTTCATGCAGTGCAGCAAACAAGACCGGAGTGTGTGATACAACTAAAGCTTGTGCCTTTAGGCAAATTAGCACCACAGGGGCAAAATGATACAAATGCATACAAAACACCCAATATCCAATACATAAAAATACATACATATATTGAGAGAATCTTAAACATACTCAAACATAAAGTCATACTTCAGGGTGATAAATTTGCCAAAGGAGTTCTTGGGAGCAAACATCCTCACTGGAGCATTTGAAGTAAGTCCTTTTTTGTTCTTTCGGCGGTACTGGGGATTGAACTCAGCACAGTGAGCTCCACTGTCCTATATTCCATTGTGCTATATCCCTAGCCCCTCACCGGAGCATTTGAGAGGTCCTGGAGGAGAAGGGATTCAAACGTGTCATGAAGGAAGACTGGGTGGACTCTCTAGGAGAGTGGCCTCAGCAAAGGCAAGAATGCCCAAATAGTGATTTTAAGAACTCTGGGTGCTGCCAGACATGAGCAAGCAGCTGGGTCAAAGGCCTCAAGTCTGAAAGCAACCTGCGGAGGTGTCTGAGGTGCCGGGTGTGATTTTCAGGACACGGAGAGGTTATTGGTGTGTCTTGTGGAGGGGAAATGCCAGGGGAGAGTGAGGCTGGTGGAGAGCCAGCCAATGTGTGGGAGGTGGGGAGGGCCCCAGAACTAGAGGTTCATGGTTGTGATACTCAGCGATAAACAGTGGTCATATATGCACGTCTCCTTTAAGTTGTTTCTGCGTAAGTACAAACATGAAATATAGGCAGTTTTCAATAAAATTAAGATTATGCTTCATGTGTGTTCAGCCTGCTTACAATGCACTGTTTAAACATAATTATTTTTACATGTCACGAAACTGTGTTCATATTTAATAGTTGCATAATATTCTATTAAATGCATTTAGTCTATTTAATCATTCTCCTATCAGATATTTGAGTTATTTCCAATTTTGTGCTATTATAAATAACACAAGGTGGACATACAGGTGCATAAACCTTTTATTGGGTCCTTGATGGTTTACTTGGACAGGTTCCTGGAAGAGAATTTACAAGGTCAAAGGTATGAATATTTATGAGCCCTGCTCCATACTGCCACATTGTTTTCCACAGCGATCACGCCGATTTATACCTGCATCACTGCTGACTGTCGGCCTGCTTCACTCCACAGGCTTTGCTGTGGTTCACCATGTAAGCAGAAATCGGCCTCCCTTTGGAAGGGGCATCATTGCAGACACCCAGTGGAATCCTGAGACTTTTAAATAGCATCAAGCCATCCATCCATCCATCCATCCATCCATCCATCCATCCATCCATCCATCTATCCATCTATCCATCCATCCACCTATCCATCC